>JAODPA010000410.1:0-14277 GCA_025585075.1 Nepenthes mirabilis | reverse complement strand
AAGTATATTAAAATAATTATCTTATAAGTATCTGAATTAAAATTTATCCGCACCATAAATAACTCGATGCATAACTTAAACATCTTAACTCAGGTCCAATGTACAGTAAGTAATAAGTGAAGGAGTCTGTCTATTTATTAAAAAACTCATTCGACATATAAATCAGTAATATGCTCGAACTGAAAAAGAGAATTTAAAAATTATCAATTATCAGAATCAAAATTATAAGACTTTTGTTTTAGGCTGTAGTGGAAAAGATTGAACTCATCAGATAAGCTTAGCTGAAAGTATTGAACTCGTTGACATATACGTCAGCAATATGCTTGAACCGAAAAAAATAATTTGAAAACTACAAAGAATCAGAATCGAAATTATAAGATTTTTGTTTTAGGCTGCAACGGAAAAGATTGAATTCATCAGATAATTTTAGTGGAAAACATTAAACTCATTCGACATATAAGTCAATAATATGCTCGTACTGAAAAAGAGAATTTAAAAATACCAATTATTAGAATCGAAATTATAAAATTTTTTCTTTAGGCTATAGCAGAAAATATTGAAATCATCCGATAAGCTTTTATTTTGTTAACCATTTTAGATATAACATATGTTTCATTCGGTGCCACATTGCTAGATGGCTAGATAAACACGCTACCTAATGGCCAGACAAATGATCAACAGTCTTTACCCAAATGTAGATATTGGTGTGTATACTAGCCTATGTCGAGCAATTTCATGTGTTTTAGTGAGCACTTTGCATGGGGTTGATGGTTGCACTCGAATTGGTTGACAGAGTATAATGTTACTAATTAGTGACTCACTGATGATTTATCATTCTCATTCATCACCTTAGAGTTGACTAATCACATTATAAAAAAAAATAAATTCTAATAAATTTAGATGGTCAGATTAGGCCGAGTGTAGAATCTGACTGCCCGAATAGGGAAAGTCGAGACCTGCTTTGCCTGTATGCGAAGCAGAATTTCCATATTTTATACTTCTGCCTTCGCACTTGTAACAAGAAAAATCATGCATGCAGACATATTATATTTTCTTTGAACCATTTGTCTTGAATATTTTCTTATTTTTATGACGGAAACCTTTTTTCAACCCTATCAAAGGAAAAAAAATATAGTTAATGCGTCCCTAGATCCGAGTTTTCGTGCGGATTAGGGAGCCTTCGGATTCATCGTCTGAGTCGAATCGCAAACGGGTCCGATTTCTGCATCTCTAATCCCTAGCCCTGCGCACCATAAACTACAAATAAGATGTCAGATGATGATGGGAGATTATCCCACTGTAAACATTTCGATATTAAATCAGAAATAATTTCACGGGAATGAAAAGATACGCGCGTAAAAGTAAACGTGATGACAATGCAAGAATACTGAGATGAGAGGAGTGTGTGGAATACTTGAAAGAGGCTTGTGCTCCCTTTGGTATATTACTAGGAGTGGCTTACTATGGTTGCCGTGAGGTGGCATTGGTTCGAAGGAAGAGAGCTAGTTCATTCTCCTTGTTACTTTGAGCACTGGTTGCGAGGATTAGGATCTTGATCTCAAGTCACCGCTTAGAATTTTTTTACAGAAGTGGAATCCTCCCTCTCTGCTGATGGAGAGGTATTTGTAGGCTCATTTTGGGAGGCTTTGGGAGCCAGGATCTCTGACTAGTGGCTTGTCGAGATTCATCGGCCGTTGTGCGCTAGCGGTGATTAGCGGTGTTAGTTGTCACCTTGTGGAGGAGAGGAGACCATTGTCGGGTATGGCCAACATAGGCCTGTTTGACTTTGTAGAGATTGTTGAGCTACTGTTGGGGTGGCGTGTGTTGCAACTTGTCAGCGTTGACCTTATCTTACATTGGCTGGCATCCCTTATGCCGGCGCCCCCTGCGCCAGCAGTTTGTGGTCGCCTCTACAGGGATGCAAACGACGTGATTGGCTACATACGTGGGGCGTCGAGTGGGCCTAGCTTTTAAATCTCCTGGGACGCTGTTGTTAGGATGAGCCCTCTGCTGATCGGACTCGTATTCTTCCAATTGGGCTTCGTTAGTTCTAGCCCAAATCCATACTACACCCATTACTAACCCCCCATACCAGGGGGACTGTCCATTGCTAGGGCCTAGCATGTCAAAGGTGGATCCCACTGTTAGTTTGCGTGGGCCTTCTTGAGATGCGCCAGTTCCGATCCTCAGGGGCGTCGCTCCTTCCCTATTCGAATATACAGACTTTCAGAGGCGTCGTAGGGATTCAGTGCTCTGTTAGAAAAGATTCACAGCCATGGAATTGGCTCTGCATTAATGGCCTTCTTGTTTTCCGATTGACGTTCATCGGGTGGTGCGCCCATTTGAGAGCTTGTCGGGCCTTCTCTACGACTATAAATTGAGGGGTCCTCAGCTTCGTTCACCCAAACTTATTCCATCGTTGGTGAAGCAACGCGGAGTCCTTGGCTTATCTTGCACCCTGTGGAGTTCCACAAGGGAATCGAATGGATCTGCAGGAGATTTGTAGTCACTTTTGAAGTCTATCATCATACTCCTCTCGCGGATGCTTCCTCATTGTAACGAGAGTGGCTCGGCCACTCTGCAATTGTCATGTGCCTTCTCTCCGGCTAGCAAGGGTTCCTAGTTGAAGGGGGAGCGTCGCGAGGCCAACATACTGGTTCGGGGGATTCCATTCCCTCAAAAGCATGCTGTTGCCGTCTCTTACCGTGGTTGGTCATCCATCTATGCTTGTTGAAAAAGGAGGCGAGTCCCGAAGTTCCATTGCGACGAAGGCAGGTACGTTGCGGCTCCGGTGGAACTCCTAATGAATGCCTTTTCTTCGCTTGTGGTGGAACGTGTCTCACCGGGAGCGTGGGATCGATGTCCACTCTATCCCTCCGAGAGGGGAATCGACTCTGGGGTAGATGCCACCAAAATGAGGTGATGTGCATCTATCCTCAGGGCCGAGCCTTCCCAATGGCGATGATCTTCTGCTACTTCTTGTACTCTGCTTTATATCTTTTTATTTTGTACTTGCGCTGACGCAAGTTTTGTACTCTATAAAGAATACTTCAATGAATAAAAGTGTTAATTTTTACATTTTATCTCTTGTGTCATTGTCGTTTCTCTTTACTGCTTCGAATAGTATGACTCAAGGGCCGTCGGGTTCTCTCACTGCCATACATGCTTGATCATTGGCTTATTTTGAATGCCCGATGTCTTTCGGTGGCCTTCGCCAGTGCCCACCCATTGAGTCTGTACTTGCTCCGTTCGTGTCCTGCCTTGGATGATTGAATGATACTGATGGAGGGTGTGTCAATCAAGTCACGTCTACATTTAATGCGTCGAGAACTGTAGGGCCGTCGCGTCATAATTTTCTTTCTTGAAAAGGTGGGATGCTTCAGGGCGTTGCCATGCGGAGGGATTTCGTTGGGCGGCAGAACGCCTTTCCTTTGTTAGACGATTCCATCTCCTTGGGGTAGTTTTATCTATTTAAGCACAAAGGACTTCTCTAATTTGAGCATCCATTTGCTGTTATGAGATGCGAAATCAGAGTCTGCGGTCATTCCCTCTTTCCTTCGACTGTGGTCACAATAATGATCGAAGGGGTGCGCGATGTTGCTCTAGGACTGTATTCCCATAGAGTTTGCCGAGGAGTCGCGATGGGGCGAACAAGGGCTGAGAGGCCGCGATGAGGTGGGGCTTGCCGTAGTGGCAGCGGAAGGTTGCCACTTGGAGCCTTCAGTCATTGGGATTGCGAGGCCTTTGAGAGTGCTGCGAGGCCTTTGAGAGTGCTGCCAGGCTTTGAATCCGAAGGGGCTTCTAATTCCTCTTGGCACCGGGGACCAAACAGAGCCAATTGGTCGATCCGCCGTGCCCAACGGGCAATTAAGTAGATCGAGATTCTAGTGCAGGCTACCATTGCCAAGATTGAGTACAGTTGCGCGCAAGCGGATTACTTCTAGCAAGCATGGTCAGAGGTGGAGGCAAAGTCGTTGCAACAAGCCAACGTCGACTCACAAGCCCAAAGCGAGATTGCTGTTCTCTAGGAGGAACTCAAGTAATGTCGGGTGCAAGTCAGGGAAGAGGACGTTGACCATGCGCTGTTGGAGGCTGAGCTGAGATCTAGGATTCGGCTAAAGGATCTAGTGCCCATGCTGGAAGCAAGACTCTGGGAAGGGAATCGGATCAGTTGGAGCATAGCTTCTCTGGCAGTGCCTGGCTTTTGCGTTGGCCTCCTGGTTTTTTGGAATGCGGGTCCCCGGACGCACTCAGAGTTGATTGAGTTATTGACTCCCGATCGTGCTGAGCCCGGCGGGGGTAGATAGTAATGTTGTATTTTGCAACCATTGGTCGGCTTTTTCTGCAATGAAACTTTATTAATGAAATTTCTTAATAAAATCTGTTTATGATAGAGCAGTTTATCTGTTGTAATTCGTTGTATTCGGATGACTGGTTTCGTCCTTTTGATCTGGATGTCGGATGGATTACTTCTGTCATTTCCAATGGTCGATATCTTCGCATTAATTGAGTGGTGTGACGGTTGGTACTTGGCAGACGGCTACAACGTTAGTGAGGGGGGCTATCTGTCAGGCACTATAATGGGCTGTATTGGATAGATGTGCTGTGCTTTGCTGAACAGACGCTTGTCATGGCCAATATTCAAGGCGGCCTTTACATTTTCCCACGCAATGCCGCTTGACCTTTTCTTGCATTGCCTATTTAAACAACGCTTCCTCACGCCATTCATGCTTTGCACTCATTTGCTTCGAGAATCCATGGCAAAGAAGAAAAACTCTCCTTCTTTGGCCATTCGTTAAAGAGTGGGTGATATCAAGTTGGTCCTTTCAACGAGCGCCGTCGTCGCTCTGAGGGTTGACTTCCATATCCTGCGTGGCTGGGCCCATCTCCTTTTTGGTGTGAGGGGGAGAGCGAATGCGTCCCCGGAGGGCTTTATTGCTGTATATGAGCACCACTTGAAGGGTGGGCTTCACTTCCCCATGGAGCTAGATTTGTATGGGATCTTCGAGGCACTCAGTATTCTTGTGGCATAGCTTCATCCTAATGCCGTACGTTACCTGGTGTCAATGTGCGTCTTCATTCGCTTTCACAATTGTGGGTTCGGCCCACGCTCGGTGAAGGTGATCTTGCACTTTGCCCAATCGGAGGATTGGATGTCGAAGTCTCCTCGCCCAGGCTTCAGTTTCTTGGGGACTAATCTCAATTCAGTAAAAAACTGGAACAATCACTTTTTCCTCTTAGCAGTCCCTCTGACTGGGAGATTTCTTGAGTGTGTGGTCCTGTGAGCAATTTCTTCTCGAAAAGTGTTAGCGAGGTTGAAGTGAAGAAGGAGAAAGATCTGATAGAGCATATTTAGGAAGATATCAAGGCGTTCGCCACCCAGGGGTTCTACCTGACCTCCAAACTCTTCGCGGCATTCAAGTTGGAGCCTGAGAGTAGCGGGGCGGCCCCGTCCATCGAGAGGAGGAAGGCTGGGGCCTTGGTGATCAGAGTGCCAACGAGGGAGTCTTCTGAGTAGGGTGGCTTGTCACTGTCATTGGATTCCTTTTCTGACGAGGACGTAACAACCCTGAAAATATTGTGGAGGGTCGTAGGCACTTCTAGTAGGAGGGCCCTGATATTGCTAGCCATATCGGGCCAGTTTGTTGGGTCCACCCCGATGACGCTCACCTGGGTCATTATCGCTGCGTTGGAGCTAAAGCTGTAGCTGCATGAGTGAGTCATCGAGTGCTCACCAATTCTAGCTGTTGCATTGGCAGAGTATGGCGTTCCCCTGGTTAGGCTTCCCTTGGGTGAGGAGTTCGCGCCAAGTTCCCTTTGTGACGTTGAGGCGTGACCCTCTGCTGGCCAGTGGCCAATCGAGTCCTTCGGAGGAGTGGCTATGATGGGCACTGAGGCGGCAGTGATCAACTCGATAGAGCTTTTTGAGGTGGTCGATCTGGAGCCCGCTACTGTGTCCGTGGATGCTCCGGAGGTAGCTGACGCTTCAGTCAGAGCGTCACTCGAGCCACTCGTCTCTTGCCCTAAGGCTGTTGCGGAGGTCGCTGCTAAAGCTCCAATAGGTGAGGTATTGGCCAACGGGATGGTGGAGGCTATCGAGCGCCTAGAGCCCCCAGGACTGCCTGATCCTAAAGTTGTGCTAGATCCGCCTGGCGCTATAGAGGAGCTATCCATTGAGGTATGATTTCTTCACACATCAAACCGGGAATCTTTTTGCCAACTCCCTGTGCGGAATGTTTCCCATGTTGCCAGGACTCACAGGCTACTCATCCTTTTTTTTTCGTAGATCCTGGACGCAATTCAATTCTTCCACACTACCCTTTCTCGAAGGGATGATCGCACCCGTCGGACTCAAGAAGAGGGCAAACGGGCGGCCAAGCAACGTTGCAATAGCGAGGTTGCCACCCTCAAGTAGGAGAACAAGTAGCTGACAGGTGAACTGCTAGTGGCTCGGGATCTCATCGTTTTCTTGTAGGATTGGTGTGCCCGTGCTGAGGCTGGCTTGCGAGTCTGGCTCTCTGCGAAAGAGATGGCTCGAGTGTTGGACGCAAGGTTCTTGGACTGCATATGCCTATATTGTCGTATAGTCTCCGGGAGTCTCCGCGGGAGTCCTCGACCCTCTTAATGGTGGGATTGAAGATAGCACGCACTTGATCAACTTTCCTGAGGGGACAGGACCTTCGAGCTCGTAGAGCAGCCGCACTTTTTGTTCACTTTTTCTGTGTATTACTTTTTGTGAGGAACCTTGAAATCTTCGGCTTGAATAATGTATACTTTCTTTTGACTTTTCTATCTTCCTCTTCTCACTTTTTTTAAATGATACGGATCTTCTCGTTGTGTTGGTCACGTATCTCACTGTCGTCACCAAGGGTAGCATTGGGAGCCGTTTGCGTTGTGTTCGTCCTTCGATTGAGGATGTCGTCACATCTTGCGCGTAGTAGGATGCTCTATCCAATGAATCGGATGTCGCTGCACGCCCTGTGGAGGCTCTCGAGGGCCAGTTGGGTTTTGAGGCCACGGCAGGTAGACTCCGAGTCTTAGGCCATTGCAATCACAACACCGTTTTGGCACTTGGCCTTATTTAGGGTGTTGTCGCTTACGTGCGCATGGTTCTAGCCCATTGATCGTCGTTGATGGCAGGCGCTCTCTTCTTCTTGAAAATGTCGTTATACGGCTGCTTCTTAGGCCCCCTAAGGTTTTGATAGCCGTTTCATTGGGAGCTTCCGGAGTGCCCTGGTCTGCTAGTTCGATCGCATTTAGGCCACTTGGCCCAAAGCCACGGTTCTGTGACTGCTAGGAGTCGTTAGGTGCGGGGCCGGAGTTCAAAATTCAACCACAGGTGGGTTGCTTGTCCTGGGGCCAAGGTCTCGTCGCTGCTAATGGCCTTTTGTCTCAGTGTCGAAGTTCAAAATTCGACCGCGTGTGGGCTGCTCGGTCCAGGCTGAGGTTTTGTGACCGTTAAGAGCCTTTTGGAGCGGAGTCAGAGTTCAAAATTCGATCGCATGTGCCCCGCTTGGAGCAAGGTCAAGGTTTCTTTTTACAGGTGGACAAACGTCCTCCTAATTTACGGGCAGTCTAGGCCGTTTCTATTTTGAAAATGGGAAGCAAGCAGACATTTGTATGAACAATCAAATAAAGAGATGATAATAACAATTTTATTAATGAAAACATGATGCATGAACAACCATCCCAGTTCTTGGATGCACAACTTACCTGGGCGTGTGTGTGCCACACTGATAGTACTCCTTAAGGTGGGTGGCATTTCAGGTCCGAGGGACCAATTTGCTCTTCTGGGTGTGCAGCCTGTGCTCTTCATTCTGGAGGATCGCCGTGATAAGGAATGGGCCTTATCAGTTTGAGGAGAGTTTGTCCTTGTGGGCAGTTTTGCCCGTCACCTCTACACTTCCGAGGACCAGGTCCCCAACCTTTAGTGGGCGAGCCTTAACCCACTTATTGTGGTATCGAGGGATGTGCTGCTGGTAGGTTGTCGTCGTTAGGCTTGTCGCATGATGAGCTTCCGGGAGCAGGTCCAGGTACTCTCTGAGCCGCTGGGAGTTGATAGCGGGGTTGAAGCATTCAACCAGAAGGTTGGGGAGCACCACTTCGACGAGGATGACCGCTTCTGACCCGTAGCAGAGGCTAAAGGGCATCTTTCACGTCGGTTCCCGCTGAGTCGTGTGGTACGACTAGAGCACAAAAGATAGCTTATCGGCCCAGGAGCCTCTTGCGTTCTCGTGTTTAGTCTTTAGTCCATACAGTAGCGTTCGGTTGGTCACCTCGACCCGGTTGTTAGTCTGTGGGTATGCCACAGACGTGTAAACCAGTCTGATGCCCAAGCTCATGCTCTATTAAGTGAATCATTTGTCCGTAAATTGGATTCCGTTATTGGTCACTATATCCTCGGGAATCCCGAACTGACAAACAATATATTGACGGACGAACTCCGTCGCATTTTATTTGGTTATACATGCCGGGGGAGTTTCCTTGACCCACTTGATGAAGTAGTCATTGCCGACGACAACAAATTTTCTCTGTCTGGAGGCTAAGGGTATGGGCTTGAGCATATTGAGCCCTCATTACGTGAATAGCCATGGGGCTTGCAAGCTCTGTTGCTTTGTGTGTGGCTGGTGGGTCAGGGACCCGTCAACTTGGCAAGTCTCACACTTTTTGACGAAATCCATGGCGTCTTGACTCATCATGGGCCAGAAGAAACCTTGCCACATAATTTTGAATGCGATATTTTTTCCTCCGACGTGTGAGCCGCATAAGCCGAGGTAGACTTTGCCCTGCACATGTTCGACCTCCTCCGGTGTGAGGCATTTCAGGTAGGGGGTCAAGTATTCCCGTCAGTACGGTCTCTCGTTGATGATCGTGTGCCAGCCAACTGTCTTCTTTACTCGCTAGGCCTTGTCTGGGTCTTCGGGCTGCGCGCCATTTGTTAGGTACTTTCCTACGGGGCCATCCAGTTATTATCCTCGGCTATGTGTGACACCTCCTGTTTCGGGCTGTGAATACTGGGCATGGCCAAAACTTCCCGCATGCTCCCAGCGGACCCCTCCTGAGATCCTGCCGCTGTGTCCTTGCTTGGTTGGTCAGCCCTCTAGTTCTCTACTCTCAGGATGTGCTCAATCTCAAACTTCTCGAGTGCTTGTGCTTGGGCCTTCACCTTTGCTGGGTTATTAACAAGCTGGGGGTTTGATGCCTCGAAGAGTCGCTAAATCTGGATTACCACTAACTCAGAGTTGCAGCGTATGAGCAATGCTCTCATTGAGCATTCCCTGGCTAGCCTGAGCCCTATGAGTAGAGCCTCCTATTCCGCTATGTTGTTGGTGGCTGGGAATATGAGCATCAAAGAGTACTTGATTTTTGAGTCATCGAGGGTTCCAAGCACGACTTTGGCCCTGTTACCTGTCTGTGTGGCTGACCCGTCGATGTTGAGGGTCCATACCAGGGCGCCCGCGGTGCTAGTGTCTTTGACTTGGTCCAGGGCATCGAGAGCGAGGGTCGCCTTTTCGACTATAAATTCCACAAGGGCTTAGCCCTTGAGGGTTTGTCTCGGTTGAAACTCCACGTTGGACTCGCCCAACTCTATGGCACACTTGACCAATTGTCTGGATGTCTTGGACTTTTGCACGTTCGCCTTCAGAAGCCAATCAGTAAGCACGACGATGGGGTACGCTTGAAAGTATGGCCTCAACCTTTGGGCGAAGTAGATGAGGGCCAGGGTGATTCTCTTAGCATGAGGGTGTGGGACTCCGTGTCCATCTGCACATTGCTAACATAATACACGGGCCACTGTACATTCCCCTATTGCCGAATAAGGACCAATTGAGAGTCGTGTCTGACACCTCTTGGTAGAGATATAGGTCCTTACCCTCCAAAGGGGAGGTTAGGAGTGGAGGACTAGTGGCACACGCTTTTAGCTCCTAGAACGTAGCCTTACACTCGTCCGTCCATTGGAATCCGGTTGTCTTCGTCTCCTTGAGGGACTTGAAGAATGGTAGATACTTCTCCGGGGACTTGGCGAGGGATCACGAGAGGGCGGCGAGTCTCCTTGTGAGCTTCTGGATTTCCTTCATGGTTTACGAAGGTTCACGTTGATGATGACTTTGATTTTCTCTAGGCTAGATTTGATGTCTCGCTGGGATACTATGAAGCCCAGGAATTTTTCGGAGGTCACCTTGAACGCGCACTTGGTAGGGTTGAGCTTCATCCTGCGGGCTCGAAGTACCTCAAAGGTCTTTGCCAGATCACGGATATGGTTGTTGGCTAGTTTTCTGTTGACAAGCATATTGTCTACGTATACTTTCATGTTTCTATCGATTTCGACATTTCGGCTTCGAACATCTTATTCACCAAGCACTGGTAAGTCGCGCTGGCATTTTTTAGAATAAAGGGTATGACTTTGTAGCAATAGGTCCCTCATCCTTATTTGGTTGTAGCCTGAGTAGGCGTCCATGAAACTGAGAAGTTCGTCCCCAGACGTAGAGTCCACCAACTAATAGATCTAAGGAAGTGGAAAGCTGTCTTTTGGGCGGGTTTTATTCATGTCGGTGAAGTTGACGCACATCCGTCACTTGTCGTTGTTCTTTTTCATGAGAACGACGTTTGATAACCAATATGGGCAGTAGACTACCCTTATGAATCCTACATCGAGGAACTTCTTCACCTCTTCCCTTATGGCTATTAGTTTCTTGATGGAGTGGTTCCTGCACTTCTGCCTGATGAGTTTGTGATCGAAATTGAGACCTAACTTGTGGACCGTTATTTCTACTGGTATCTCAGGCATGTTGGTTGGAATCTATGCGAGGACATTGGAGTTCTGCCTAAAAAAGTCCACGAGTTGGCCACGGATCGATGTGGAGAGGGATCCGCCGATGTGGATGCTCTTCTTGAGTTCGCTAGGGTTCAAGGGGACCAGCTCCGTCACCTTGCCTGACTGGGCCTTTTGTAACGATACCTCATTGCAGAAGTTTAGGTCCTCAATTGGTCGGCTTGGAGTGGTAGGGGTGACCTGGGATAGGTAGCTCGTTTGTCCTATCATTTTTGGTCACCTAGAGCCTCCTCGATTCCGTACGGGGTTGGGAATTTCACCTTCAAGTGAGGGATCGATATCACGACCCCAAAGACTGTTAGGAATGGTTGGCCTATAATGGCGTTGTAAGCTGATGGCAGGTCGACAATGAGGAACGTAAGCGCGTAAGTAGCTGTACGTGGGTGGGTTCCCATTATGACCTCCATTTTAATTTCTCATTGCACGCGCACTGGTTCATTGTCTAGGCCATATAGAGGTCCTTCGACTGTTTTCATCTGTTTCTTTTTCAGGCCAAGTTTAAAAATATATTGAGGTACAACAAATCTCAAGAACTTGCATTATTAAAAAAACTGATTTTAATTGGTAGTCGAGCTTACCATCTGAGATATGGGCTGATACAACAAGAGGGTCTAAAGGAGAAAAAAGTTATGTGTCATATCGTCATTTATATAACTAATTACATAGTCCTAACCCCTACTTTTGCTCTATTGTTGCTGGACACGGCTTCCGGCCTATCCTGATCGCTGCTTTTAGTCGGCCTGCTCAAGATCATGCTGATGATGTCGGCGGTGACTCGGTTCCTTGGCAGTTCTCTGGCTTCATTGGCAGTGGCCTCGGAGGTTTGCCTCAAACTTTTCAGGAACCAAGTGAGGTGTCCCTGGTGGACTAGGTCTTTGATTTCCCTTTGCATGGTCTGGCAATCCTTTCTGGTATGCCTTAGAGACTGATGGAAGTGGCAATACTTCGTCTGGTCTCTAGCTACTCGGTTCTACATTGCTTTGGGTTACTTTAGAAACTTCTTGTCTTGAATATGTATCAAGATGTTCGAACGAATGCCATTCAGGGGCGTCAAGGTTAGGGGCCTGCACTCCTTTTGGAATACTCGGCTCGAACTTCGGTTGCTTGCGGGGTTATTGAGAGTGGCCTCCATCTCTATATCTCTTCTTCCCAGTGGTCAGTCCTTTCGGCTGTCGGTATGTACCTTCAAAACGCTTTGCCTCATTGGCCTCTTCGACCGTAATATAGGTTCAAGCGATGGCCTCAACTTCCCAAAATGTTTGGGGGCACTGGTGCAGCAAATGCTTGAAGAACTCCACAACTGCTAATGTGGCAAGGAAAGCGCTCAGCTTCATTTCGTCGAAGAGTTGAGGGATGTGGCAAGCTTCAACAATGAAACGGTTGAGGAACTGCTTCAAGCTCTCCTTCGATATCTGGCAAAAGAGGACAAGATTCATGGCTACTTTTTTTCCCTTCAGTTGGAGGTGAAATAGCACAGGAAGCAGTCGTCAAGCTTGTCGAAGGAGCGGATAGAATTGGGCCGAAGGGTATGAAACCAAAGCTCACGTCCCCCTTGATCGTCAGGGGAAAGTACTGGCACATGACGACCTCGCTTACTCTATGGAAGGACAACAACGTGCGGAAGTAGTTCAGGTGGTCCATCGGATCTGTACTTTCATTGTACACATTCAGCGTATGCATTTTGAACTTGAAGGGGAGAGATTGTGTATTGATGTCCGTGGCGAACGACGATCTTCGTAGGTTGAGCGCCTGCCGCCGAGGTTCCCCTTGAACACGTGCCGCCATATCTTCTCCACTTCCTTCCCTATCTGAGGGGTGGACTTGTTCTTCTTCGTGTTGATGAAGTCTTGGACCTCGGAGTTTTCTTGCAGGTCACGCAGGTTGCGGCGACTGTCCATGTGAGGTGGTTTCGTACTGCACGAGCCCTCTCCTCTGGTCATGGACCTCCTATCGTTGCGGGAGTTGCGGGGGTTCCGCCGCTCCAAACTTTCTTCCTGCACATACTTGCTCAGGAGGCTCCAAAAGATCATCTGGGCCCTACTGTCTAAGGCTCTCTAGGCGTCAGCGTCGTCAAGCTTGGCTGTTCTCATTGTTGGGGACCTGGCCCGGGTTTCCTCTCCCTTGAAGTCGGCGCTTGAGGCCTCGGGGAAGTGGCTCCCATCCATTGTGCTCTAGCTCGAGTGCACAGTGCGTGAAGCATTTGCTTCATGTTATCCACGTTAATAGCTACTTTGCGCATGTCAGATTCGGGTTGCTCTCTGGCACGACCACCCATGAGGGGTCGTTGCCACCGATGGCAGTGTTCGTCGCCGGTGCTCGCCTACGCTCTGGTGTTAACCATCGTCAGAGTGGGAGAGTGAATGTTAAGACGGGTGGTTAGATGTTTTTTGTTGTTCCCACAGACGACGCTAATGGTGCGTCCCTAGGTTTAGATTCTTGTGCGAATTAGGGAGCTTTCGGATTCCTCATTTGGGTTAGATGGCGAATGAGTCTGATCTTCGCGTCTCTCAAGTTGAGTCTTGTACACCATAAATTATAAATAAGAGTTCAGATGATGACGAGAGGCTGTTCCACTATCAATATTTTGACACTCAAATCAAAAATCTTTCTTCAAAAACAAAAAGATGTACTTGTTGAAGTAAACATGATGAGAATGTAAGAGTGCTGGGTTGAGGGGATTGTGTGGGATGTTGGATGGAGGCTTGTGCTCCCTTTGATGCACCACTAGGGGTGGCCTACTATGGTTTCGTGAGGTGGTGGTGGTTCGAAGTAAGAGAGTTAGTTATTTCTCCTCGTTGCTTTGAGCGTTGGGTGCGAGGATCAAGATCTTGATCTCAGGTCACTTCTTAGGCTCTTTTTACGGAAGTGGAATCTTCCTTCTCTGTTGATGGAGAGAGTATTTGTAGGCTTTTTTAGAGAGGCTTTGAGAGTCGGGATCTCTGACAAGTGGTTTGCTTGGATTCGTCGACCGCTACGTACTGGCGGTCGCCAATGGTGTTAGTTGTTACATTGTGGAGGTGAGGAGACCATTGTTGGACAAGACTAACGTAGACCTGTTTGACTTCATTGGAATTGGCTGAATTGCTGTTAGGGGGTGTATACTGGGGCTTGTCGGCGTTAACTTTATCTGATATTGGTTGGCGTCCTGTGAGTCGGCATCCCCTAAGTCAGCAGTTTGCGGTCACCTTTGTAGGGGTGCCAACGACCCTGATTGAATGCGTACCTGGGGCGCTGAGTGAGCCTGCCTTCTGAATCACCTAGGACGCTGTCGTTGGGCTGTGCCCCTTTGTTGATCAAACCTACCTTTATCTTGCTGGGTTTTGTTGGTTTCGACACATATCTATATTAGACCCAATAATGATAAAACTCAAATGAAAGTAATTGGTCTTATTTAAAAATAAATAAATATTTAAAATGTGGCTTCTTGCTCGTACAATTTATTA
>JAODPA010000399.1:0-14279 GCA_025585075.1 Nepenthes mirabilis | reverse complement strand
AAGTCCCCTTGGACACTTACGTCAGGGACAGCTTTGGAGGGGTTAGGACGAGATTTGCCAGATTGAATTCTAGCCTTCGAGGGCATACAATTTGACTCGGTATGACCAATCATCTGGCAGCGAGTGCATCGTGTAGGCTTCTACCCATACTCCACATTCACCATAGTAATTGAATCAGATTCAGGGCATGACTGAATAGCGATACAATTAGGAAACGACCATCAATACCAACCTCGACACAAATTTTGGCGAAAGTAAGGTTCTCCATTCGGGCTGTCCTGGGTTCAAGTAGCAAAGGTTTCCCAATGGCACTTGCAACCCAACAAAGCCCAGATTGCGTCCAGAGTTCAAGCGGCAGGTTTGACAAATTGATCCAAATGGGGAAGTGCTTAGGCTCCTCCTTCGTCAAAATCATGCCAGGAGACCATCTTCTGAGGAAAATTAATTTTCCAGAGAAAGTCCACGGGCCCGCTCGAAGGCAATGCTCCATCATCTCCATGGATGGGAACCGAAAAAAGAAAAAGCCAGCTTCGTTACCGGCTATGTGTTTGAGCCCAAAACGGGACCAAATTTTCCTTGCAATGGCCTTGACGGCCGAGAAGTGAGGGGGAGAGTCCAGAAAGTGCCCAACCAAAGTAGAGCCCCATAGCAAGGTACTTTGTTCAATTACCTCTGGAGGGGGTGAGAGAACACCATTGGAATTCCCAGCGTCCCGGTGAGGGAAGAAGGGAAGCTCAGAACAGAAATCAGTTCCACTGCTCTTGACGACAGCCGCCCAGGAATGGGGGAGAACTGAGCCAGGCACGGAGTTATTGCAACCGGACTTCTGATTCAAAGGGGAAGCAACGTTGGCTGGAGCCAGAGATTCCACTGGTTGAGTCGAAGGCGGCCTCAGAGGAGGGAAGGGAGCTAGGGTTTTGGATGGCAGAAGGGAGGACGGAGGGGGAACGGGTGGGGCGCCGACCGGAGGAGGGTCGGGGGGGCACCCCAGAAGGCCGGCCATGACAGGCGAGGTCAAAGGCGGCGAGCCCTTGCAGTTCAAATTTCAAAACTGTGCCTTATTCAAAACTGTGCCTTATTCACTTGTGTTGTATGATTACCAGCAATTTTGTCCTTTAGTTGGTATCATCGGTTGTATCTAAGTGCTCGGGGCATGCCATAGCTTTTTTGGTTTATCCCCAAGTCGAAAAAACACTTGGTGATAAATCATTACTTGTAAATTTTTCTCCCATAAATCCAAATTACTTACCTACCAAAAAAAAAAGCCTCTAATAATTTTTTTTTTGGTAAGTAAGTATTTTGGATTAAATGTAGAAAAAATTATAAAAAACTATATTTTATCTCCAACTATTTTGACTTGAAAATAAAACATAAAGCGCTAGGGCATACCCTGAGTGGATAGTACATCAGAATATACAAAAAGGCCTTTAGGAGGACGACGATTAACAGAAATGACAAAATATGACATTTCCATAAAAAAAAATATTAAAAGGGTTCAGCACTAGAAGCGCCAAAAACAGAACCAGGCAAGGCAAATTTCCTTCATCAGAGGGAACTAGCAGCCGAGCCCCATCCGAAACCGCTGCAAACGCCTTCAGCAGGAGCAACAGGAACCAAATTAGATGCAGAGAGGCATCACATTCCAGCAGACGAAGACAGTGGCCACGACCCAACAGCATCCAATGCAACACCCGCATCTCACCCATCATCAAAACTGGGCCAGCAAATCACCAGCCACAGCCTCACAAAACTGGCAGCAAGATGATGCTAGCAACCTGCAGTTCTGCATCTTCGCAGGAGCACATCCACCAACCTCAGAAAACACTGCAATTCAGGGTCCTCCAGAGAGTATACCTCAGCATCAGCATAAAACAGGGTTAAAACCCTGCACTGCCACCAGCGCCAGACTTCAAATACAGACCAGCTTCAACATGGCACAGCAGCAATCAATCAGCTTCGTAGCCAATCGACATCAGGAAGGAATATTCAGCAGCACTTGGAACAGAGCCAACTGAACTCCAAAGAAACTGAATAAACAGAGTATTAGCTTGAGGTAGACACCATACCGTCGCCAGCCACCGAACACACAACATACAACCAGCCGCCACCCTCAGCAGCTAGGAAATAGCACTCCCATTATCCAAATCACCTCGAGCAGGCAAGGCCAGTATACAGGCAGGAATAAACCGAAACAGAGTCCAATCCCTGCTCCACCTATTGCCTAACGACATAGAGAACTCCCCTGCAACAAAGGGGGCAAAAGACCAAACGGTCCAGGGCCAGTTCGACCAAAAACCAAATTCAGTGCATAGGCGGCCCCCTACCCATCCCACACACCGGCAGAAGCTCTATTGGCCCGGTATTTCTGGAGGATTATCACTAAGGACCCGAATTCCATCTCGGTCGCTTGGTGTCACGGTCATCGTATCAAAGACTGTTGCATCTGGACTATCAAAGTTCCGGATTCTGCCCCTTGGAGCTGGAAAAAGCTTATGATGCTCCGTGTTACTCTTCGCAGTAAGATTCACCATCATATTGGTAATGGTAATGACACCTTCCTTTGGCTGGATTTTTGGCACCCTCTAGGTCCGCTCCAGGAAAGATTTAACGAGAGAATCAGGTGTATCACTGGCTTGCCCTTGGATGCTAAGGTAAAGGACATCATCAGAAACAGGAAGTGGTTTTGGCCAAACCAATTTGATATGGAGGTTGATAGGATTTTGAGCAACATGCCTTCATACCTCCCTGATCCAACTCTCAATGATGTCGTAGTCTGGACTGCTGACCGCAGTGGGGTCTTCTCTTCAAAATCTGCCTATGGACTTTTCCGTGAGTCGAGAGGTGTGGTGGAGTGGTCCTGCCTTGTCTGGAGCCCGTTGTCAATCCCGGCTCACACCTTTATCCTCTGGCTGGCAATCTGCCAAAGACTTAGCACTCTTGACAGGATTGGTAGATACCTTCACATTCCTGCGTTATGTATTCTCTGCTCCTCCGATAGGGAGAGTCATAATCACCTGTTCTTTAAATGCCCTTTTTCCTCGTCCATCTGGCGGAAATTACACCACAAATCCGGATGTAGGTGGCCCCACCCTAATTGAAATTCGAATATTTTATGGGCAGCTAAGCGGTGGAAGGGCAAAAATCTCAAAACATTTTCATTTTGCCTTACCCTTGCTGCTTCCGTTTATTTCATCTGGAAGGAGAGGAATCATCGTATGTTTAAGAGTGGGGGGATTCAACGTAGAGAGAAGTTCTCCTCCTTCTCTCTAACTTTCAAATTTCAAAATTTGAAATTTGATTCTGCCGTTTTCTGCCAGACGCTCCTCCCGTCTCCGGCGCCGACGCTCATCATCGGCCATGGCCGTCTCCTCTGCTCCTCCTTCGGTGTCTGCCTCCCCCGTCCGTCACCCACTCTCCCCACCCTCCTCTCCACTGAACACTGTCAATCCTTCCTTGAACCCTTCCGTCCCGATAGGCCAGTCTCTCCACTGGGCTATTTTTTAAATGAGAAGGCCGTTGACTTTGCAAAATGCTGATGCTTGTGTATTGGGCTGCTGAAGCCTTTCGATTTCCTCTGGTGCGTTTCATCTGCTCTATTTTTTCTGGTCACTTTGGTGGAGCCTAGTGTGGAATGATCTGCTGAAGTTACTAGTTTCTGATCTAGTTTTTGTGGAGAGGATGTACTGGCTTGTTGCTGCCTGTGGTTGGGTGCAGGATGGAGTTTCTAATGCTGTGTTTGTTGGCTGTTTGTTTGGAATTTGGCCTGTTTGCTTTTTGATCGATGCTGTCGGGGGTGCTGATCACGCCTTGTGATGTTGCAATATGTTGCTAGTGCCATTTGATGGTGCCGGGGTGATAGGTATTGAGGGTGGCATTTTGGTGTTCAGCAGGCTTTGGTCTTCGATGATGCTGGTTCCGTGATTGGCCTGTGGTTGGCAATCGGGTGCTACTGGTATTCAGTGAACCTGAAACTGAGATGTTTTCTGATTCAGGTCTGGGGTTGCTGCATTGTTATCCTGTGGTGATCTAATGGGAATGCGTTTTTGCTGCCATGGCTTTGGGACAGTTCTGATGCTGTTGGTGTGATCACTGGGTCTGGTTCTGATGCTGATTAATCTTTTTGATGTTGGTGAACCAATGATGGTCTGCGGCTGATTCTAGGATTGAATGGGGCTGTGTTGATGTCCTTGATCTGCTATCCGGTAGTTACTTGTCAATGCAGATGTGTTGTGGATGGCTCCTGCGGTCCAGCCTTGATGCTCATTTTCCTTGGCTGCTGAAGATCATTGCTTGAATTTTCTTCATCAGTGATGCTGTTGTTGATTTGATACTGAATCTCAGCTTGCTTGTGCTCCCCTATTAATCTATTGATGGATGGCAATGGGTTCCTGTTGCTGCCATTTGTTGATGTTGGGGGTACAGCATCGCTGGGGGTGTTCTCGGGTTTGCTGGAATTGCTGGAACTGTTAAAATTCAGGGTTAAATCTAGATTTATCTGATCTGGGCTGGGATTTTGAAGCTGTTATCGATTATGCTGTCCGGATGCTGCTGTGGTTGCTGATTCAGTTGGTGCCAGCTGCCTGTTTTCTCTTGGGGTTGCTAAATGTGTTGCTGAAACCTTGGCTCCAGATTTCTGCACTGTTAATGCTGCTGCTGTTCTCTTCTAGTCTTTGATCGCTGGATCGGTATACACGCTCAATGTGCGTTTTATTTTGTAAACCGTGTTGATTGGTTTTTTTTGTTTTTTGAATTTCTTGATGTATTTGTTGCTCGGGATATGCCCCAACGGTTTATGTTTTTACTTCAAGTCAAAATACTTGAAGCAAAACATTGACTCTGTAATTTTTTCTCCCTATAATCCAAAACACCCACTTTCTTACCAAAAAAAAAAGTCTCTGGGCGAAATGATACCTAAAGACAGTATCATCGCATCCCCCATTCATCCCCATCCTTCATCCCCACCGAACTCTGCCTCGCCTGCTGAGAACCCCATCTCGATTCAGACTCCTCTTCCTCCTGAAACCCATGCAACCCCAAAGCTCGCTATTGAAAAATCTGTCAGCGCCGCTGTTCAATCCCACTCTTGGGCCGATGTTGTCAAGAAGGATGGCTCTGGGCTATACTCAAAGTTGAAGTTCTTTTCTCCCCAAGACTTTGTGTCCTCTGACGGTGCTATGTTTCCCCTGCCCGTAACTTACCAAAAAAAAAAAAAATGTTTCTCCCGCCTGAAGTCATAGAGCAAGGTAACCTTTTCTGGGGCCACACTCTGGTGGGCTATTTTCTCAACACACCTCCCCATTTCATGGCTGTCAAGGCAGTAGCCATGAAATTATGGGCACGGTTTGGACTCAAACAAATCGCTGGAAACGAAGGTGGGTTTTTCTTCTTTCGTTTCCCATCTGAAGAGATGTTGGCGAAATGCTTGAGCGCCGGACCGTGGACGTTCTCTGGCAAGCCCATTTTCCTTAAGCGCTGGTCGCCAGGAATGGAATTGACAAGAGAGAAGCACAAACGTTTCCCAATTTGGATAAAGATGTCAAACATTCCGCTTGAATTGTGGACCACTGCTGGCCTTTGCTGGGTGGCCAGTGCGATTGGGACCCCTCTTCAGATCGATCCCCGGACTGGCCAAATGACGAACCTTTCATTTGCTAAGATTTGTGTGGAAGTTGGAGTGGACGGGCCGTTTCCCAGTTCCATTGCTGTTCAACCTTGTTCCTCTTCCGAAACAATTTCTGTGGTGAATGTGGCATATAGCTGGAAACCCACTCGTTGTGCTCGTTGCAATCTGATTGGTCATTTGGAAGCAAAATGTATGTCCAAGACAGCCAACAATAATTCTGGTATTTCTCAACCTGTTGATTCTGTCCCAGTCGACTGTAATCAAAATGATTGTGTTCGGCATCCTGAAACAAGCGATGATAATGTTCGTTCTGCCTCCTCCATTCCTCTCCTTAATGTGGATGCTGGTGGCCTCTCGGTTGTGCCTCCAACTGATGCTGAAGTTAGTCCTGGCCATGGCCACTCATTGGTGTCTGCTGGATCTCCTTCCCAGCATTCTGTCAAGGCTCTGGCCTCTTCGGACTCTGGCTGGACTCTTGCCGGCTCAATCCCTTCTGATATGGGGGATCACCGGAATGTTAATCAGGGAGTTCTCCCCTCCCATTTAGATTCTGAAGATTGTATTGTCCCCTTACAATCTTCTGCTGATTGTGTGCATCATTACTGCCTGCCGGATGCATGTAGGGGTTTGGATGGCTCCCAGGATATGCAAATGGATGATTTGTCTCCAAATTCCCCTGATTCCAAGACCCAACACCATCTTGTCGATTTAGATGAATTTATGCTTACCCCTTCCTCTATCAAGAGAATTTCTAAGAAATATTCCTCTAGTTCCTATTTGGTAGAGGACTTGCGGGGCTCAGAGACTAACTGGAAAACTCCTAAATCTAGGAAAAAGAAAAAAGCTTCCTCCAAAAAGTCCAGGGGTACATCTGGCTCTTAGGCTTTTGCTGCGGGGGTTATTTTGTCTGGGTCCTGCTGCTTTGGTCTTGATGAGGTTTTTTGGTTAGTTCTGTACAGCTACATTCTATGGCTTGACATGTAGCCTGAATAAAATGTATAAGACATTTTTGGTGATTATTTTGGCATTGAATTTGGCTGTTGTGAGTTTGTCTCATGGGATTCAGCTGGTCTATTGGCTGCTGCTGCTTCCATGGGTGAATTGACACAGTTTTGGTAAGCTGCCTGTGCTGATGAGACCCCAACTTACACTGAAGTTCAACAGCCGAAGGCTGGCTGTAATTTTGGATTCTGATGGTCTGGCTGATGAGATGAGGGTTTGATTAGTATGCTGAGACTGCTTGGGTGGAAGCACAGTATCAGTCTCTGGGATGGCACAGCTCCCTAATAGTATTGTGTGATTGAGGTTGGATATGTGGCCTCCATTACCATCGGCTGTTCCTTGTGTATGGGCAACTGGCCTGACGGTTTTGAGTTGATGCAGTAACTGCTGCAATTCTGATATTGTTGTTCTTGCTGTGGGTGTTGAATTTTTCTGGACGAGTTAGTTTTCTGCGGTCCTTGGAATGGTTGTTCTGCTGCCAGTGGGGGTGCTGAAATGCCTCTGCTTCTATATTATGTATCTGTTGGTAAAGCTGGCTGGGGAACTCTATTATCTGACCTTCCTGCAGTGTTCTGAGCGGCTGAACGATGGTTGTGGATACTGATGCTGCTGCAGCTTGCTTACCAAAAAAAAAAAAAAAAGATGCTGCTGCAGCCTGTTGAGTGTAGCATATTGCTGGTGCTACTCTCTTGCTGTCGTTCTGATGTTGTCCAACTGATGGCGACTTTGAATTTCGGACTTTTGATCCTGGGAGCCACTTTCTGAACTTTGATGGTGGTGGCTGTTTTGGAATGTGTCCTGCAAAGGTCGTGTTGAACTGTTGGTGAGCTGTTGTTTCTTCCCCTGGTTGTGGCGGATACGATTAGCTAGGATCGGTTTGATGATTGGTACGTAGCTGTACCTGTGTGGGATGCTGTTGGGGCAGGTTTCTGATTTTTGGATTTCCAGAGTAAAAGTTGCCGGAGTGAAATCTGCCGGAGTACATTCTTCCGGAGTGGTTTCTCCGGAGTACATTTTGCCGGAGTGCAAGTTTCCGGAGTACCATTTCTTCGATGAAGTTTTCGGCCGGAGTGGTTTTTCCCTCTTAGGCCAGAGTAGATGTGATGAGTTGAGGCCAGAGTGGCTTTGCTTGAGCAGTGTCTGTGAACCTGGTGGGCTCCCCAAAAAAAAAAATCCGGAGTGCTTCTTGCCGGAGTTCAATTTGCTGGAGTGAAAATGTACGGAGTGCAATTTTTCAGAGTAAACTTTGCCGGAGTGAAATATGCCGGAGTGCATTGTGCCGGAGTAGTTTTTTCGGAGTACATTTTGCCGAAATGCAAATTTTCGGAGTTCTGTGCCAGTTTCGCTCCTCGTGTAAGACGGAGTGATTGGGACGGAGCGGCTTTTGCAGGACGGACTGCTTGGGACGGAGTGTTACACAATCCGGAGTGGTAAATGCCGGAACGCATTTTGCGGAGTGAGTTTCCGGAGTGCAATGTGCCGAAGTGATCCTTTTCCGGAGTGCTTTTTCTGTTGGGAATGCAATGTGCCGGAGTGATCTTTTGCGGCAGTGCGTTTTGGTCACAGGGGGTTGGAAAGCGATGCTTCCCCTCTGGGTTGTGATGTACTGTTTTTTATTCTCTATTGATTATGTAGAACGCTGGCCTCATAGAGGTTGTTATGTACCTTTGAATGTACTAGTTGCTCGGGATATACCCCAATAGATAATATTTCATCCCCAAGTCAAGATACTTGGCGATAAAATATTGAATTTGTAATTTTTTCTCCCATTAATCCAAAATACTTGCTTACCAAAAAAAAAACCATCGTATGTTTAAGGATGCGGGGAACCTTAACGCAACACAACTGGTTTCCCAGATCTCTGCGGCAGTCCGGGGGAAAATTGAGGCATCCCATAAAGCAATTAATGTGCAGGATAGGTGAATCTTGGATAGGTGGAACATTCCTTGTTCCAACTTGCACCGGGATGACTAGTGTGCCGGTCGTTGTTTGGAGGATGTAACCTGAATCTGGAACTAGTAGCGCCTATGGAATACAGCTTCCGGAGTGGTCCTTGCTATGTGGAATCCGATTCCGGAGTTATACCTGCTATGTTTCTTTTTTCGGGTTTCTTTTGCTTCTGAGGACTCCGGATCTGGAGCGTTTGTTGCCTTTCATACAAAAAAAAAAGAAAAAAAAAGGGAGAGGCGTGTGTTCCCTGGCTTCCGGAGTGGATCTTGTGCGCTGCTTCTTCGGAGTTTTTGAGGCCTCCAGCTGCTGGATTGCTTTGTTTTTGGGACTCCGGATCTGGTGTGCTTTCTTTGGGGACTCCGGATCCGGTGTGTTTTCTTTCTGCTTTCTTTTTGTGCAAAAAGAATCCGGAGCTCCTTTGCTGTAGCTGTTTCCGGATTCCAAAAAGAAAAAATTTACATCCTAGCTTTTGATTCCGGAGTGCTTTTTCTCTTCTGCTCCGCTGCTTTTACCGGAGCTTTTGTGAACTCCAGTTTTCGGAGTGCTTTTTCTCTGGCACTCCGGAACCGGAGTGGTGCTTTGCTCGTCTGGATTGTCCTTTGAGCCTGTAGCTTCGTTGTCTGAATTCGGATTTGGCTCTTTCTAAGGACGGGGTGGATTTAGTTAAAAAAAAAATTCTTATCTTCCTAGCTTTTGCTTCCGGAGGGCTTTTTGTGCACTCTGGACTCCGGAGTGCTTCCTCTCTCTTGTTTCGCTTCTTTTACCGGAGCATTTGAGAACTCCAGATTCCGGAGTTCTTTTCTCTCTGGCATTCCGGAATCCGGAGTGGTGATTTAACCATCTGGAGTGTCTTTTGAGCCTGTTGATTCGTTGTCTAAATCCGTTACTGGTTCTCTCTAGAACGAATTGGAGTTCAAAAAAAAAAAGGTTAATCAATTAATTGTTTGGGGCTGTTTTCATTGCCTCATTTTGGACGGAGCACCTCTGTTGCTTATCTCGGTGTGACTATACTGGAGAGCTTCTTTTGACTTCTTGGTCAAGGTGTTGGATTCCCACTAGAACAGTGCGCTCTTGTCAACTTGGTCGGATTGTTCTGTCATCTTGGACGGATTTCATCGATTATGCTTGCGGTGTGCATGAGCTCCGATGTGCATGTGCTTCCTTTAGCTGGATTTCTTTTTTTTTTGGTAAGTAATTAATTGCATTAAAAATTTTAAAAATATACAAGCAGCTATGTTTTTTACCAAGTGTTTTGTCGACTTGGCAAAAGAAACATACAAACAGGGAGACCCTGAATCAAGACTAATGTCATTAAAAAAAATAAGTGTACAATATCGAAATCGGCATTCATCCAATGCACTCTGGGATCGACAATGCACTCCGGCCGCCAGACAAAAGAACTCCGGATTCTACAACCACTCCGTCCATTGCACTCGTCCAAAGTGCTCCGGAAAACTAGAGAAAAAAAAACGCTCCAGCCCCCAGATAGAACGAGCAAAAGCAAACTCCGTCCAAAGTCATTCTGTCCAAAGATGCTCCGAACAAGTCACTCCGTCCAAAGACACTCCGTCCCAATTCACTCCGACCAAAGACACTCCGTCCAAAGTCACTCCGTCTTTGGAGTTACTCCGGATTTCAAGGCGCACAAGGCAATCCGGCCTTCAACGCGCCACAAGTCACACTAGCTTTGAAAAAGCGCAAGGCAATTCCGATCATCAATCCACTCCGGCCTTAAAACTCAGGCCATTTAGCAACTCACAAATCACTCCGGCCTCCAACAAAGGAAAACCGAATTCAACAAAGCCACTCCGACCAATGCACACCGCCCAATGCACTCCGGGTAAAGAGAGCAAGGATTTCTCTTCTCTCCTTGGACGGAGTGCCTCAACTGGAGTGAATTTCTGCTCTTTGGACGGAGTGCCTCAGCCGGAGTGAATTTCTGCTCTATGGACGGAGTGACTTCTCGTGGAATTCGTTGCGGGTGCTTCTTTGTCGGAGTTTATTCTTGTCTCCTAGGACGGAGTGGAATGGCAGTTCTGGCGTGATCGCTCTGCCTAATTGGACGAAGTGTGCTGGTTCGTCTCGCCTTTCCCGGAGTATTAATTTAATTTTAATACAATTAATTACTTACCAAAAAAAAAATGCTTTTTTTTTGGGGGGGAGGGGAGGGATGACAGTGCTGAGGGAGGGGACAGCACAGCACCAAATCATCAACATCAATCCATTTTCAAGAAAACCAATTCAATGTATTATGTTTTTTTTTCTTTGGTAAGTAAGAATTTTGGATTAATGGGAGAAAAAAATTTCAAGATTAATATCTTATCTCCAAGTATTTTACTTAGAGGTAAAATGTAAAACGCTAGGGCATGCCCCGAGCAACTGGTACATCAGAAAAAAATTGAAACAACCACAAAAACAGAATGTGAAATCTGTCAACTATTTCACACGAACAAGTTCGTGATTAGCTATGCCCAAATCGACGGGGTCGACTCAGCAAAAACAAACAACAAATCCATCTTGGATCTTCAATGGCTTAGGACAGCTGGGAGACGGCCACCATATCCCATTGACCGGACAGCAAAGCATCATGAACAAGCAGAACCTCAAAGCAGCCATAACCACACATAAAACAGTATCAGCACGGCAAACCGGGAGGCCAACCGTTAGGGTTGGAGCATCTACCAAGAATGGGGAACAAACTTCCTCTAAGAAAAACAAAAAATCTCGGGGGACCAAAAAATCCCCCCCCTCTCCCCCTCCTTACATAATTAGCATTGCCTACTGGAATGTGAGAGGACTAAATGGCTTTGTAAAAACCCACGAAGTCGGTAATCTCATCAGTTCCCACAGATGCTGTATTGCTAGCCTGGTTGAAACCAAAGTTGCGGAGAGGAACTCCCAAAGTGTCTCTGCTAGAATCGGACATAACTGGTCTTGGATTATGAATTACTCCGCGTCATCGAACGGTCGCATTTGGGTGGGTTGGGACCCCCTTGTTGTCTCAGTTAACATCATTTCCTTGGAGGATCAGGTCATCCATACCGAAGTTCTCTTCCGGGAGGAGAATGTTCAGTGTATCTTGTCTTTCATTTACGGCGCCAATTTAGAAAGTCAACGTAGACTCCTTTGGGATAGTCTCCGGTCAATTTCTAATCATCCGGGAAATCTCCCTTGGGCAGCTCTGGGTGATTTCAACGCTGTTAGATCCCAGTCTGAGGCTCTAGGGGGAATCTGGCAGAACAAAAGCTTGCGTGATCTTGATAATTGCCTTAGAGACTGTGAGCTTGAGGACATATGCCATGATGGTATGCACTATACATGGAATGATGGTCGGGACTTCCCTCATCGCATATATAGAAAGCTTAATAGAGTTGTCGCCAATGGGAATTGGATCGACCTCTTTCGCAGGGCCAAAGCCCTTTTCCCCATTGCCAGACTTTCTGACCACTCTCCTTGTATCCTCCTTCCCTCTGGCGATCCTCCCAGAAAACACGGGATGTTCCGTTTTAACAATTTCCTCTCCGAATCCCCTCATTTTCACCACTTGATTGCCGACGCTTGGAAGGACGACATTGCTGGCACTCCTATGTTCCGGCTGGTGTCTCGGCTTAAGAAGGTGAAACTGGCCTTGAAAAAGCTAAATGTTCACGAGGGAGATGTCCACGAGGACGTTATTCGGTCGTGGAACCATCTCGAGGTTATCCAGGGCCACATCCCGTCCAACGTTGACTGTTTTCACAAGGAGCGTAGCTGTAGGGAAGCTTATCGCGATGCTCTGGCTAAGGAAGTCGATCTTATCAAGCAAAAAACTAAGATAAGGTGGCTCAAAGAGGGTGACCAATGCAACAAATTCTTCTTCAGGACTGTAAATGGAAACAACAATAAGAATCGTATCTTCTCACTCCTTGATGACGATGGGAATCCAACCTCTAGAGCTGAAAAGGTCCAAAATCTGATTGTCAATCATTTCAGTAGGGCTCTTGGGACTGGACGCACGTACGGATCGGTTGACGCTGATCGACTGTGTCCATTCATTCCACACACAGTGCCAGATTCCCTTTTGGGCCCCCTTATTGAGCCGGTTAGTGATGACGAGATTCAAAAGACGATTTTCTCTATTGGCGACTACCGTGCCCCGGGTCCTGATGGATTTAGCTCAAAATATTTTAATGAATCATGGGAAATTGTAGGTTCTTCTGTCTGTAAAGCCATTCGCGATTTTTTCAATCACGGAAGGCTTCTTAAACAAGTGAACACTATGATCATTAGCCTCATCCCAAAAATCAAATCCCCTTGTTTGGTCACTGACTACCGCCCCATATCATGCTGTAAAGTCATCTACAAAGTTATCTCGAAGATTATAGCAAATAGGCTAAAGATGACATTACCTTTCCTGGTTGATAAGAGCCAAACGGCCTTTGTGACCGGGCGCCATATTAGTGACAACATTCTCCTGGCCCAAGAAATCCTCCATAAGTATCACCTGGGTCATGATCCTCCTCGATGCTTTTTTTTTTTTTGGTAAGTAAGAATTTTGGATTGATTGGAGAAAAAATTACAAACTAAATGTTTTAACTCTAAGTATTGAACTTAGAGTTAAAACAAAAAGTGTTAAGGCATGCCCCGAGCAACTGATACAACAAAGGAGAAAAAACATTAGGAACAAAAAAGAAAAACAGGACATGGAAGTGTCAACATTTTCACACAAGAAAGAACGTAGAAAACTACGCCTAAAAACAACGAAGAACACTTCAATCCATCTAGGATCTTCATCAGTTCAGGAGCGTAATTCATAGACCGGACAGCAAGAGACCATGAGGGAGCAGGCATAATAGTGCTTTCAATTGCATCGGAAGACAGCCGCATGCACCCCGCAGGAAGGCAGCACATTAGCCAAGCACATGGTCAACACCAAAACCGGCAAAAACCAGCACCTCCGGGCAGCAGCAGGAGGAGGCAGTTTCACCCGGCTCCGCAGAGGAGGGCATCATCAGGCTACAGGAGTGCCAACCAACTGCAAGGGCCAAGGAAAATTCAGGCAGCGGTGACCCAACGAGCAGCAAAAATCAGCCAAGATCCCATCTCGCCAGGCCAGCAGCAGAGGCGGACGAAACGGTGGACATCTTGACCAGCAGCAGAACCAACACATACAGCCACAGCATACTAGCAGCACGAAAAGGATCGGGACAGTTAGGCGCCAGCTAGCATAACAAAGAAAATAAATCGATCTACACAACTTCGACAATATCATGAACGGAGGCAGCAGCAGAAGAAACAAGGCAGGGACCAGTAGCAGCTACAATAAAAAAAAACCAGCATCTCATCTCCACAGCCAAGCGAAAACCAAATGCCGATCAAACCAGAGCTAGTGATTATAAGACTAATCAGATGAAACATTCCCAGCAACCAGCCACTCAGATGAAACATCAGCACCAGAACCCACAGAGATCTGGCCCAAAGCAAGTGCAGCAATATCTCACTCACAACAGGTCAACATTTCATTACAATAAGGCCTCAAACCACAACCAGGTCTACCAAACTTCCACCTGCTGCACCTCCAGATCCACTTCAGGAGCACCACAACAGCAGGGCGCCCGCAAACCAGCAGAACCAACAATACCCAATACCAACCACTGACCGACTGCGGAACCAGCATCAGCAAAGGCAGAACCAAACCCCCAACACCATCAGTTCCAACAGCACA
>JAODPA010000388.1:0-14279 GCA_025585075.1 Nepenthes mirabilis | reverse complement strand
TATGTTCAAGTGAAGGAGTTCTTCATTAATAAGTGGAATTGGCGCCTGATAAGCACTTGTTTGGTGCATGTGCATATTTGGGGTAGAATTGCCATGCTTGAAAGGCACCCAATGGACACATGTGTGCCACTACTAGCAGCTCTAGTTGAATCCCATGCCTGCTTATATTTTTGCAATGGCAAGTCAATTTTTCTTAGATTCATGGATGCTAATATGGTAGATGATATTGATTTTTAAAAATTCATTTTGAGGTTTTTAGTTATGTTTGTAGAAAGAATTGTGTCTTGGTGTTTGTAGTTGTAAAAATATGTTACACATTTTATCACTAAAACTAAATTTATTGTGATTATAGAAGTAGGTAATGGAATATTGTGGATGAGGAAGTTCATCCAAGAATTCGACTTCAAATAAGAGAAATATGTGTTGATTTGTGATAACAAAACTCTGTACTTCTTTACAAGAAATTATTATTTTATTCCAAATTGAAACATATTAATGTATGATATTATTGGATAAGAAATGTTATTGACTTAGAATTGCTAACGTTCAATAAAGTTAACACCAACGATAATATATCAAATATAATGACTAAAGCAGTATAAATAAGAAAGTTTGAAATATGACGAATAATTGTCAACATGATGATAGCCCTTATATGATTGCAAGGAGTAATTTGTTGAGATTGATCACTCCATTGTGAGTGGTATGTATTTTATACACATTTAAATTTTTTGATTCATTGGCTAACCATATGGATGATTGCACAAGGTTCACCCCTCAATATGCTCAAGTGAAGGATTTCTTTATTGATGAGTAGGATCAACACCTGATATGCATTCATTAGGCACCTATGGGTATTTCGGGTAGAATTCTCACGCGTAAAGGGCATCCAAGGGGTGCACGTGCACCACTACCAGTAACTCCAGGTGAATAATTGGGCCTATTTGTGTTTTGGCTATGAAAAGCTAGTTTCAGCTGAGTTTACAGACGCAAATATGACGGGTGATATTGATTCTTTGAAATCTACATTAGGGTATTTGGTTATATTTGTTGGAGGGGTTATATCTTGGTAGTCGATGTTGTAGAAATACATTGCCTCTCTACTATCGAAATTGAATTTATTGTAGTGATGAAATCAAGTAAGAAAATATCATAGATGAGAAATTTCATTCAGGAACTCAATTTCAAACAAGAGTAATATGTATTATTTTGTGACAATCAAAACCTGTCCATCTTTGTAAGAATTTATCATTTCATTTCAGATTAAAGTACATTAATGTATAATATCATTTGGTGAGAAATATTATTGACTCAAAGTCACTAACACTCCAAAAAGTCAATACCGATGATAATAGGTTAGATATAATGACTAAGATGATGGAAAGAGGAAAGCTTAAGATATGTTATATAATTGTTGGGATAGTGATAACTCTTACATGGTCGTGAGAGAAATTAATTTATTGGGATGAATTGCTCCCTTGTGAGCTTCATGCCTTTTGTATATATGCACATTATTCATTAGTTGGCCACATAGAAGATTGCGTGAGGTTCATTCCTAAATTTGCTCAAGTGAAGGAGTTCTTCGTTGATTAGTGTGATTGAGGTCTAAAATGTGCTCATTGGGTGCATGTATATGTTTTAGGCATCATTGCAACAGCTGAAGGGCACCCAAGGGGCTCACGTGTGGCACTACCTATAACTCTGGGTGAATTCCGTACCTAATATATGCTTGATGCTCACCTATCGGATGCTTATGCGCCGCAACCACTTATAAAAACTTGACTTATTTTAGATCATTTTATATTGGATTTTGAGATAACATCTAAACACTGAAATAGGAAACAATGGGAAAGAATAGAGAGAAAGGAGGAAGAAGATTCAATCATCTGTTTAGGTTTCAATCATGTTTTATTTTTCACTAATATTGGGTATATTATTTTTGATGATGAGTAAAATATTTGGAACTATTATTTTTTTTTCTCATTTACTATTGTACTCTTTATTATTTGGGTTACTTATTGTAATGTGTTACATTCTTGTATTATTGAAAGTTTTATAATATGTCTTGTCATATAATGGATATTTTATGGATGTACTATCCCGTAATTTTTTTTTCTTATTTTTAAATGGACATTTTATGTAAAATCTTGTATCTCATTATTACAATTACTGTTTTATATTGTATATTATTACATCATCTCTTCACAAGCTCAAACAAAAAGTTCGACAATATTTCTATTAAGCTTAATTTTTAATTTTGTAAGTACAATTTTAGTAACAGTAACCCAAATATGCCTAGTCAGACATGATGCAATTTCCTTGGATGTTGGCTCCTAGGCATTGGCACAATGAAAGCGGGGAAATACTCTCTAAACTCCTACATAGCATACATCGGTATGAACAAAGTCTAACATCTTTTACGACATGGTCATCTGGGACCAACGGCCCTTAAACAATATATATTTGATGGGTACAGTATAACCGACCCAAGAAATAACTGCACAAACCGTTTTATATAATCCACAAGTTGTTATAACCGGTGGTTATCACTGGTGATTAATTATGGATAAAGTTTAACCATAACCTCCGAAAACCTCCAGAGAGAGGAGGCCAAGAAACCTCCAGAAAGAGGAGGCGAAGAAACTTCCAGAGAGAGGAGGTCCTATATAAAGAGGGGTTATCCTCCACGAAAGGAGGAGAGAAAAAAGAGGATAGGGCAGGAAAAACTCTCTCTGAAAATTACTATCTATAAAAAATAAAATACATCTTTCCCTTTTTATTCTCAAAAAGGCCATGACAGACTTGAGCGTCGGAGAGCCTTTGGGGATTTAGCCCCATTGGCCTTCTGACCATTTCGTCTACTTTTGTATTGCACAGGACTCAGATTCAAGACTATGGAGACGGATCCGCGTCAGATCGACAAACAAGAAGATCCGATTTGCGGCCCCTGACCCGTAGGGCAATCCGAATTTCTGATACGCAACAATATTTATTTTCATAAGCATATAAAGGCATAATATAGTTTTATTGGATAAGTCAGAATAGCATCTGGAGACTTGTGTCCTACGCTAATAATTATGAGATAGCTTGGAAAGTTTGAAGGTTTTACTCCGACAAATAGCTTGGAAACTATGAAGGTTTTACTCCTGGAAAGTCAAATAAAATAAAAGTCGAAGGATTAAGCTGATGTCGAAATAAAATGTGAAGTACTGACAATGAAACACCCGGGAAGCAAATGACAAAGATCTGCTCGAAACAAGAGTCAGTCTCGCCGGACGCATGAAATAAATGCAATTAGCCACCGTCGCGGCTCTGCTCTCGGCCACTGTAGTTCTGGAATGACAAAATACCACTGTGAATTGCAGAAAGGGAAAGAAAAAAACAGCAAATAGGTAATTGCGTGATTTAAAATATGGTTTACTGAAATTGAAATCGGTGCGGATTATTGAAAAGGGAAAAAAGTCTGCTTTTTAACAAAACTAAAAACAGTAATAAAAATACATAAAACAGATAATAAGGAAACAGTATTCAGATAAAAACGTAACCATTTGCGAAAATTAAAAATTGAAATATAGTCCTTTTGTTTTTTTAGTTAAGAACAGATTCCTAAAATTGGAGTGTAGCAACAGGAAACAAAACCACTAAAAAACGCGAAAATTAACTAACTTGTGCTAAATAGCAACAGCTAGCGCGAATAACCAAATGCAAAAGATGGCCTTTTTTTATAAGCAGGAGTCTAAATATGAACGAAAATAACAATATACCGGACTAGGGCAGTGATGGTTCCAACATGAATATGGGTCAGTAGGAACGAGGCCCAACCAACAGGAAAGTCCAGCTAGGCGACAAGGGGCCAAAGGCTTCGCGCGAAGCCCAACACCACGGGACAGAATTTGGGATGGACAGGCCACGTTGAGACCCATGAGACATCATTTAACATGCGCATAATCACAATCTGTCTGACCTCCCCCCAAGGCGGCTGCAGACTGGTAGCGTAGGGGGGCAGACCCAGACAATGTCGGCCAATGGAAAAAGAGGTCAACTCTGACAAATTGCGGTGCCCGCTGCCCTATAACGGCTCAACAAATCTCAACGAGAGGCGACTAGACCTGTGCCGGCCCCGCATGACGACGGTCTCATTGCCACCACAAGGCGACAATTGATACCATTGACCACTGCCGGCGCTCAACGATCGATGAATCCAGGCAGGATACTTGTCACAGGTTTCCACGCCCGAAATCTCCTCAATTGAACTTATAAATACCTTCTCCTATACCGGAGAAGAGAGGAATTTATTCAACCAAGAGAGAGTTCAATCATTTAAGAGCATTCGAGGCATCTCAGAGTTACCTCAAGATAAGCTTCGAACCCAAATGCGAGAAGAAAGGACCAACTCCCTTTCCTCCAAAAGCGCCGCTTTAATTCGGCGATCTTAGTGAGCTAGTATTCAAAGTACACAAAATGAGCCAAAGCCTCATCTAACTCTCTCTCCAACCACTTGCATATAAACATCTGAACATTTCACAACAAGTTTACCTTCACACTCGCATTTTTCATTCTCTGGGAAAGACTTTTAATTTGAGCGTCGGAAGATTCACGGTAGGAACACTTCCCGTCGTCTCCTAACCTCCTATTTGTAGTTTGTGGTACGTAGTACCCAGGTTAAAATATATGGAGACCGGACCCGTTTGAGCCTGATGCAACACGAGAAATTCAAAAACTCCCTAATCTGTACAGAAAATCGGACCCGGGAATGTATCAGACAGCATGTGCAGTAAAAAAAAAATTAGAACTTTAATCATAGAAGAATATACAAAATAAAACAACAAAAGGCTCATTAAGAAACGACCAACCGAACAGAATTGGGAGCAACTAATCCACCACTTTGAATTTGTTTCCAGTGAAAAACATGAACTTGAAGAAAATAAACTCTGAAATAAAGGCACGTCACTAACTAATAAAATAAGAAAAACTACAATTTTGAAACTAATAAAAATTGTTGCCTTTTCTCCCTCACGTCCAACTTTAAAATCTGATCTAAGAGCCCCCATGCCGCTATTGATGGGGAACGGGCACCGATCCACGGAGTCAAATCCTCTTCTGAATAAGTAGAAGAAAATTATGGGACACTTAGTTCATAAAAATTTCACTATAAAAAATTATGATTATAAAAATCCTCGAAAAATAGAAAATAAGAGTAAAAGGGTGACTCATTGTGAAGGAAACTTTTCGTCCCAAATCACATAAAAATTTTGACCTCTTAATAAATTAACAGAAGTAATACGAAAATAAATATTCAATACTCGTAAATAATATTTCAATTTAGATGAAACAAATAATAACATGTATAAAGTGTAAAGTAATAAGTAATAATATAAAGATGCAATTTTTTCGTAATGAAGGAAAATACCAATAACCATGGCTATCGAATAAAACCCTTAGGATTTCAATGATTAGGAAAAATATGTATTATGAAAATTAATTTACAAATTAGGTGGTAACGACGCGTTAATCTAGCCGACTTACTCTCGTCACGTGATATCTACCAATAAACCCCTTAGATTTACCCACGGTAATGAAACCAGATGCTTTCTACTCTTCACGTTAATCTTCTCTCACGAATCGCTTGAAGTACCAAACACCACCGAAACCCTTTCTTCACACTACCAACGTCATTAACGAAGGTAAATTGATGGGAAGTGTCATAATGGTAAAGTGAAAGTGATAAGAAAATCATTGACACAAGAACATAAGAACTTAGTTGAGGTTTTCTCAAATGGAGTAATGATTAAAGTATGAGATTAAGGTTTCTCTCTCAATAGGCGTTCCAAAAAGCATAAGAGTTAGGGCAACTAAAAGAAGGAAGAAATATATAAAGAGGCTTAAAAAACACGTTTAAAAAAGTAACTATTGCCGTGGCGCTCGAGCGCGCAGCAAATACGCCTAGGGTTTTAAGAGGGAAATGCATAGGCGCTTGAGCGAGAAGGTAGTGAACTTCAGGTGCAAGGTTATTGGTTTTGGGGTTTGAGCACACGACGAGCACATGACAGGTGCGAGGCTTTTAGAAATGGGGCTCAAGTGAATGGCAAGTATACAGCAGGCGCAAGGCTACTCAAAATTGGGCTCAAGCGTAGAGCGGGCAAATAGTTAGCGCATGACACTGGGAACGGACAGCCACGAAAATAAGTTAATGTAGCATTTCAATAAATTCTACCCAATATCGACACACGATCAAATATAATTACGAAATATGCTAACACATAAATGACCCTAATAATCTCTTCCTTTGATAATTTTGTGATAAAATCACATAAAGTAAAAAATATAAGAGAAGTATGGATTCAAACACTATCGAAATAGAATCCATATACATAAAAATCTACATCTAGTGAGAAATAAAAATAATATAAAAAGTAAATAAGCAAGGACACGAGAACTGCTGTGCCGTTACTGTAACTGCCATGTCGATACTAAAGTTGTGGTGCCTTGATAACTATGATTAGTACAAACAGATATAATACAAATAGAAATAATATATCTTTAACAACATAAAAATATGACAACCATGTACAGTAGGATATAACAACATAAATGACATGAAAAAATAAGAACATTAATGAATCAAAACTAATAAAGTCAGCAAAACTCATAAAGATATCAAGACTAATAAAGTCATCAAAACTTCCCCTGAATAATACACAAAAGCTTCTCCTAAATAGTACACAGAAGAATATCTCTCCCTAATAAAAATGTCAAAAACATATGTCTCTCTCTTTTTGTCATGAAGAGCCAAAGAGAGGGGATCACTCGGACCCAGAAGAATCACTAGAGGATTGATGACCATACTGACGCCACAACCGTCTAATCGCAACCTCTTGAGTGGCCAAGTGGGAGTCCAGACACTCAAAACCGACAAGGAGATTCGAATGCAGTTGAGGCTAAGAAGCGTAGATGCGCTCCCGAGATGAATATAGGTGCTCAAAGTGATCGGCAAGATGAGACATCTAGTCCATCAAGGCTGCGGAAGAAGAGGTGGAATGCCGGGAAGGTGCGGACAATTCAAGACTCAAAGGGTCCGGGTAGGATGAGACGGAGTAAGATGGTCCACCCTCAGGCTGATAGGAAGGAACCTTAGGGAGAGGCTCATCTAGTGGCTCACTAGGATCCTTGGCGAAGCGTTGAGTGTGTGATCGGCTCTAGGCAAAGATAGTGGAGGTAATAGGGCGTGCAAGTTGGAGATGAGAAAAATTAGAAAAAAGGAAGACCTAATACAGCAAGTAGCCGCTGAGTGAGACAACTATGGAGGAGATTGTCATCCTTGCGGGTGTTGAAATGGAAGAGGATATGAGAGTAGAAGGGGGATGGCAAATTAATAGGCCGCGCACTTAAGAGAGTATAAAGAAAAAGGTCTTTTTCAAGGGGGGATGGAGGAGAAGTTAGAGATAGAAAGAATTTTTGTGAGTATAATGCGACTTATGACTAGGCGTCGAGGGGATAGAAGTGAAATTTTAAAAGATCGCCCATTCCACTCCATGGTGAACTATGAAGGAAGGTAGTGATTTCATCGGAGTGTGGCCAGGAGAACGGGGTGAAGGGGTAGTCAAAATTTTTCACCCAAAGAATACCAAGAACCCGGGCAACCACATCGGGGTAATCTGGAGGTGTCACCCTCACAAGAAAGTCAAAAAGGAAGTGAGAGAAGACTCATGAATATTGGAGTAGAATTCTTGAATGATTATAGTAGAATGAGTAATCAAATTGGTGAGGACCGGCTCCCAATGTCGGTCAGTGAAGACGGAAAAGATGGAGTGGTCGAGGGAGGAAAGGCTGACTTTTCGTTCAAGGGAGAGTTGCCACTGAAACATGTGCATGGTGAATAGGGCTTCAGCCTCGAGTATGATAAAATGGTCAGGGACGGAGAGCCCACTTGGCTGATTATGCTTGCTGATTGATTTGCGAGCAAATGATTTTCACGGGCCAGGCATCTGAAATACACATATAAGAGCGGACTTTAAGAACACCAGAATGATTTGACACAGGAGCCACAGGTTTTTTTTTTTTTTTTGTGAGATTGGTGTTGTGGGTGTGGTGGCGGGTGTGTGGGTGTGTGAGGATGAGAGAAGCAGTGCTCGGCGCCTCGTAGGCACAAGGTGTGCACCTACGACACGAGGAGTAGTTCCCGAAATAGGGTAGGGCTCCAATAGCACATAGTTATGGCAGCACGCGAGCCTCATGGCTTGTGAAAGAACCCAGGGCAAATCTACGGCTGGTAACACCCAACCACACTGAGGTCGACAAGGGTTCACAGGCTTGGGGATGCACATGGGCACCGGGATGCACCAGGAAATAGGGGAGGGTCCAGAATTGTAAGATACATGCACAAACTGGTGGATCTGGAATCATAATGTAAGAAATTGGTGAAGTCGGCCGAAATGGGAGTAACCCATGTGGAGCTTCAACAAAATAAACAGCGAAGAGGAGTAGCATTGCCGTTAATGGCGGAGGAGGCGTAGGAACTCAAATATGAAGAGGAAAGAGGCGATTACCTGGAGAGATATCCACAAGTGGAGAAGATGAGAGGCAGATCTGGAGGTTGGTGAGATCGAGATGAGGTTGGAGTGGAAATCGTGCGAGGAGAGAGAGTGGCGAACGAGGTTTTTGGCGAGTCAGTCGCTGTTAACTAGAGGATAAAAGGGGAGAGAGTGTGGCGCTCGAGCTCGTGGAAGGCGGGCGCATGCAGTTTGCGCTCGCCTTCTTTTTTATATTTTCTTTACTTACAGGTTTAATTGACTTTTGTGTTTGAAATTGAAGATAAGGTATTTCTCGAGAGACGAACAAATACCGATGGCCGTTCTCAAAATGCATACTATCTAAGGGTTTAGTGAGAATATTGGCTAGTTGATTGTCGGTCATGGAGTTTATTCTTCTTGATCCATATTTTCTTACTACATTTTATAGTATTGTTTAAATTCGTCACTTAATCATTTAAAATGTTGATGCAGTAAATGAGATACTCTATCTTTAAATTTTGATGAAAATTATTTTGGCGCAACGTTACGAGGTAGTAGGGACAAATATTGCCAATAATACCGTACCCATGACATCTAGGGACAAATTTAGTATTGACGTCAGAACTGACCTTTGTTTCCTAGTAAAATTAAAGCCAAAATTGTTCTTACTCTTTAAGTTTTGAAGAATTTTTGTATTAGTATACTTCTTTAAGGAAACTCTTAGCAACTAATCAACATGGCAAACGACGTGCTGCTTTATCTTGGGATAGATATGGCTCGGACAAATACAATTTTAGAGTTAATATTGGCTTTCAAGGTATTTTCTAAATAACCCAATCTAATTTTACTTCCTCCGATTTTTTTCAAACTGAGCATATGGTCCAATTGCTTGGACCCATTTGAAAATTATTTCAGATCATTGCGAGCAGCTTCAAGATCAGATTCAAGTGTCTTGATCCTTTTAGTAAATGAGCTATTTGATTTCTCAACTTTTTAAATTTTTGTATCTAACATGGATTTAAAAGCTAATTTTTTTTTAAAAAAATTATCAGTTTATACTTTAATGACACATTAGTTTTCTTGATCTGTAGGCATTTCTTAAACAATCTATCATAAGCATCCTGAAGGTCATAAAATTCAGCTTCAGACTCGTTCTCAGAGTTATCAAGTTGATTAAGATTTTTTCTTCTAGACGTTCATCATTTCCACACAATGAGGTTATAAAAGCCATATATTTGGCTTGGCATTCGTCAGTACATCTTTCAACATATTTTTCTTCGTCATCACTCAAGATCGCATTAGCTTTCAAGGCTTGATTTTGTCAATATTTAAAATTTGGATATTCAGCACAATAATGGCCAAACTCATGATATTCATGACACTGAACCCCTTGATTATTTTTAAGTTTGACATCTTTGATCTCAAGTTTGTCCTTCTTGTTGTTTTTAGGAGAAATCAAACTTTTTGAGTTTTCTTTTTATTTGTTAAATGATGTGTGACAAAATGGGTCATAATTTTCTAATGATTTCTGTCAATAATTATTGTTAGAGATATTTGTCTAATTGGCATATTTCGTGTCCATATGTATCATTGTATTGATGTCGGATTGTGGGTTGTCGGGTTAAAGTCCATTCGGTCCGCCCTCCAGTCGCTCGAGCCCGTCCAAAGACTGCCCGCTCGCCATGAGCTCGATTTCCGCTCGAGCTCAAAAACCAGTAGGGTGGCCGCTCTCCTCTCGCTCGCTAGCCGCTCGAGCCGAAAAACCAGTAGGTCGGCCGCTCGCTGCTCGCCCCATGTCCGCTCGAGCGCCTGCAGGTTTTCTCACGAAACCCTACGGCCGCCCGCAGCGCGCTCGTGCCCCGCTCGAGCACCGGTGCAACGGGCAGAATTTTTAAACGCATTTTTGGCTCCACTATAAATTCTAGCCTTATTTTTTGAAACCCTAAGAATTCTGGACTGAAGATTTACGTGCCTCTTTGGAGAAGAAAGCGTCAAATGCTCCATTATTCCTACTTCTCTTGAGAAAACTAATTACTACAAGAGTGCTCTACATGTTCTAACTAGTTTTCTCATCCACCTTCTTTAACCATTGAAACATTGCTTTCTGCCATCGTTGGAGACGTTGGTTCGTGAGGAAGGAGACTCGTTCGTGAGTGGAAATTCAAGTGGTTCGAGGGAAGATTGACGTGAAGACCGGAAGTGTCCGGTTCCGTTGCCGCGAGCAAATCCAAGGAGTTCCTTGGTAGGGATCACATGACGGGAGTAAGTCGGCTAGGTTAGTGCGTCATTACCACCCGGTCTGTAAGTTGATTTTCATAGTGAATTGCTTCCCTGGCCGTTGAAGCCCGGAGTATTTTTCTCGATACCGTGGGTATCGAGTTTTCACTTCGTCACCAAAAATTGAGTCTTTATCTTCATTGCTTATAAGTACTTATATCGTGCATGATTGTTAAACTTATTAGCGTCTAGAATTAAATATCTTTTACGTGTATTAGATATTTATTGTTATTCACTGCTTCCGCTATACTTTTAACGGGTCGAAACACGCTAGCACAAAACATGCTTTTTCAATTAGTATCAGAGATTTACCCCGATCCGCGACCCCCGATCTAGATGTACACGAATGGATCACTCTTCGTTCCTCCATTCTTTGATGGGAGTAACTATACCTATTGGAAGGTCCGGATGAGAGCCTTCCTAAAATCTCTAGATGAGCGTGTTTGGGCACGTACCCAAGTTGGATGGACTCCACCTACTAGTTCCTCGAGCAACGAACCAAAAGCCCTATCTTCGTGGACCAAAGAGGAACTTGATGCATGTAATTGGAATAGTAAGGGATTACATGCTATTTTTATTACTGTGTCTCCCGATGAGTTTAAACGAATTTCAATGTGTGATACATCTAAAGATGCGTGGGATATTTTAGAAATCACTGACGAAGGCACGAAACTAGTGAAAAATTTAAAATTACAAATGCTCACCACTAGATTCGAAGAAATAAAAATGAAAGATGATGACACCTTTGATGAGTTCTATGCCCAATTAAATGATATTGTAAACTCCACATTTAATTTAGGAGAATGAATCCCTGAGAACAGAATTGTTAGAAAAGTCTTACGATCTTTGCCTGAACGATTTAGGCCAAAAGTAACAACAATTGAAGAAAGTAAAGACTTAGACAAATTAAAAATTGAAGAACTGGTAGGATCCATACAAATTTATGAGCACACATTGCCACAATCAAAGAAGAATAAATCTCTTGCTCTCAAATCAAGTAGGGAAGAGTAAACCCGGGATTCCGATGAAGACTCGTGTAGTGATGACGACTTTTCCTTATTTGTTAAGAACTTCAAAAAATTCTTAAGGAAAAATAAATCTTCATCAAATAAAATTGATGTGGATTCAAAACGGTCATCTCAATTTGAGAAGAAAGACCAATGTGAACTCAAGGATTACAAATTAAAAAATACTCAAGGAGTTCAATGTCATAGGTGTAAAGGCTTTGGCCACTATCGGGCTGAATGTCCAAACCTTAAATGCCAACAAGGACAAGCCTTTAAAGCTAATGTGACTCTAAGTGATGACGAATAAGAAGAGGGTGAAAACTGTTCTGACGATGGCCCTGTCAAGGACATAGCTTTTATGACCACTACGTGTGACCATTCAGTAGAAAACCTTAATAACTCTGATGACTCTGTGGATGAGTCAGAAGTTGAATCTGATGGCATTCAAGAAGCGTATGACAAACTTTTTAGGGTATATTTGAAAGTAAAGAAACAAAATAAAATCTTAAACTGTAGGGCATTGAGTTGTAACAAGAAAAATTAATCCATCAATCCGAGTTAGATTCTAAAACTCAAGAAATTGAGAATCTAAAAATCTCATTTGCTAAGCAACTCACAACTTTAGAATCTGAATTGAGGCTTCTCGAAAAGATCTAAAGCAATTCTTGAATGGGTCTACAAAATTAGACCATATGCTCGGGTTGGGAAAAATTGGTGAAAATAAACAGGATTTCGGGTATGTTGCAAATTTTGTACAAACTAACGTGAAACCTAAAACTGAGTTTATTTTCGCCACAAAAATTCCACAGAAACATGTCTACACACCCAAAGTTATCAAGGTCGTGCCTCAACGTGTGAATAACAATTTTGGCTCAACTAATCTAGGTAATCACAAGGCTATAAACAATTCTTCCATCCCTAAATTTGTACCTATCTGTCATGCATGTGGAAAAGTTGGTCACATTCGCCCACGGTGCTACACCATAAATCCTTTGCACAACCAAAGACTAGGGCTAAATATGAATAAACTTATTGATTACCTTCAACATTTGGATGCACAAGTAAAAAGTTTGAATGCAATAGTGCATTCAGTGAGACATGTCTGGGTTAAGAAAAGTGAGCTACATAACTCCTTGGCCATTCGTGACAAAAAGGGGGAGACTTGATTCACTTTGATAGGGGGAGCTTAGGGGAGACCCTGCTTCTTTTGGGGGAGTTTTGTTATTTGCATATTAGTTCAAGTTATTATTACTTGAGGGGGAGGATTGTTGTATGCTATATTGTTGCATGTTGTTAATGCCAGTCCTCATACTTATGTACCATGCATGCGGTTATGTTGTTATTATTTTTTTGCTTTGTTGGTACTAACCTTGCTTGACCAGGAAACTGAAGTTCCACAAGCTGTCAATGCAAGTTTTTCATCAGATTGCCTCAGCAGTTCTCATATAGCTATTTATATTTTTTGTGTATCACTAGGTGTAGGTTTTCATGTACACGGATTTTATCTCGGTAGTGTCTGAACCCGTGATTCTCTTGTATTTATTTATTTTCTTGATTTTGTCACGGAATTGCCAAAGGGGGAGATTGTTAGAGACATTTGTCTAATTGGTATATTCCGTGACCATATATATCATTGTATTGATGTCGAGTTGTGGGTTGTCGGGTTAAAGTCTCTTCGGTCCGCCCTCCAGTTGCTCGAGCCCGTCCAAAGACTGCCCGCTCGCCATGAGCTCGATTTCCGTTCGAGCTCAAAAACCAGTAGGGTGGCCGCTTGCCTCTCGCTCGCTAGCTGCTCGAGCCGAAAAACCAGTAGGTCGGCCGCCCGCCGCGGGCTCGAGCCCAGCTCGAGCGCCGGTGCAACCGGCAGAATTTTTAAACGCGTTTTTGGCTCCACTATAAATTCTAGCCTTATTTTTTGAAACCCTAATAATTCTGGACTGAAGATTTACGTGCCTCTTTAGAGAAGAAAGCCTCAAATGCTCCATTATTCCTACTTCTCTTGAGAAAACTAATTACTATAAGAGTGCTCTATATGTTCTAACTAGTTTTTTCACCCACGTTTTTTAATCATTGAAACCTTACTTTCTACCATCGTTTGAGACGTTGGTTCATGAAGAAGGAGACTCGTTAGTGAGTGAAAATTCAAGTGGTTCGAGGGAAGATTGACGTGAAGACCGGAAGGTGTCCGGTTTCGTTGCCGCGGGCAAATCCAAGGAGTTCCTTGGTAGGGATCACGTGACGAGAGTAAGTCGGCTAGGTTAGCGCGTCGTTACCACCCGGTCTGTAAGTTAATTTTCATAGTGCATTGCTTCCCTGGCCGTTGAAACTTGGAGTGTTTTTCTCGATACCGTGGGTATCGAGTTTTTCATTTCGTCACCAAAAATTGAGTCTTTATCTTTATTACTTATAAGTACTTATATCGTGCATGATTGTTAAACTTATTAGTATTTAGAATTAAATATCTTTTATGTATATTAGATATTTA
>JAODPA010000377.1:4190-14280 GCA_025585075.1 Nepenthes mirabilis | reverse complement strand
CTTTAATACGTGTATTTGGTACCTTCACTATGATTATTTTCTTTTTCTTTTTTTCTTTTTTTCCTTTATTGTGGATTTTTTAATTAGTGTGACTAATAACCGTAAAACTCCGGAATCTTTCACTATGTATTGTCTGGTGGTTCAAAGTTTCTCACCATATTTAAATTCTCGTAGCTCCTACTAATGGAAGCGCTCAAAGCAGTGGCAGTCTCGGCCCTCTCCATCCCTTTGGCTGTCATTTCCCTCCCCAAATCCCCGTCAAGCCGGTCGACCACCTAGCCTTGACGGCAATGACTTTTTAAGAGCAGAAGGACGATGGACGTGACCTTCCGCATCCAAAACTGGTATTAAAGGTGAGCCATTGAGATGCGTAGAGTCTCGCTGGGATTTGTCAAGTACGCCAAAGCTGGCTAATCCGTTTGGCTTTTGGGTTTTTCTCAGTTTTTTTTTTTTTTTTCAGAGCAATTTTGTTTGGATCAAGATTTCGCTTTTTTTACTATCTTTCCCCCCCGAAATCATTGAGCCATTGAATTGATGGTAGTTGGTGATTGCGGATATTGACCGGATATCTGTGGTCGTTGGTGACTTTTCAATTTTGCATAGAGCTGAACCACTTGTAGGGGCTTGCAACTTTTGACCAATTAAGGTCATTATCTTCTGTCTTCAGTTGCCAAACTTGATGAAGTTGGATTTTGTGGTGACAGATCCGTTATTTACTGTATCAACAGTTTCAGAATTTCAGGCTCACTACAAGACCATTTGATTTTCCTTCTTTTTTGGATGTGCAAGTGAGTGTGAATTCTATCTTTCTTTCGGGTTGAATTCGGTCTTCTTATGTCTGTAAACTAATTAAGGGCTATTCTTCTCCTTCATATTCCATTTTTCTAATAGAAATTGGGCATCTGCCTGCCCGATCAAAAGCGAAAGAACAAACTTTGGTGTACCTGAGTGCTGGGTGAATAGCCACCGCTCCCTTTAAAGGAATATCAGTTCAATCTCTACTCTCATCCTCTGCTTCCCACCCAACGTCAAATTAGACTGCATAAGTGATTCTAGATGATCTTCCTTGTTTTGGTTTAAAATTTTGCATTGTCGATTGTTGCTAGGCATCCTGCAAAGAGGCTAATTCATTGCCTCCGTTATCCTTATCATGGTACTCTTACTGCTGATTAGCTCAATCACCTATTGAAATGTTTTAAGTTTGTACAATCAGCTTAATTCACGAATGTTTTACGTTTAGAACTAACATTTATGCATTTTTTTTTGTTTTGGAATTCGACCAAAACATGCAAAATCCTGTGTAGTGGGACAAGCTCGAACCCTTTGTCAAACATCAACCGTTAAACGCGTAAGTACAAGGAACACAACAATGTATAACATTTTTAACTTAGAAAACCTTTTCCAACCAATAAAAAAATTATGGAATAAATTCTGAACAAACCTATATAAAATAGTGCCGGTTATAAATAACTATCTCCGAAATCCCTTCATTACAATTTGAGTGGAATGATTGAATATTAACCTCCTTAATATACTTAACAACCTATAAGAGAAAATATACTAAGAAATAAGAGTAATTAAACGGCAATACGTTCAAGAAATCAATACTAGAACAACGAACTTGACTTTGGCGAAAAACAAAACTCAAATCAGATCTCAATTAGATGCCAAACCTCTTTCTCTTCTCTCCCTTTGTGCAGCGCTCGTTGGTGTCAAGCATGATTTTATATTTGAAGCAATGCACAAGCGCTGATTAGGCACGCATTAGGCATGACCTTCCTGCATAAACAGCGTACAAGTGTCCTTTAGGCATGCATGTGGCATGACTTTTTATGGACAAACCAAGCATGTGTATATCCCAGGAGCTTTTCAAGCGCAACCTTCCTAGATGAAGCACACATGTGTGCTCTTCAAGTGCCCATCATACATTACTCTACTGATCTTCGTCCAATTCTTAGCCAACCCTCACACGAATATCACATGACTCTTCAACACCCTTTGCCGCTCATATAATCCTCGAACAACCATTGGCTAATCTCGTACGAACATCTTGCAACTCTTGCTTGACATCTTCGTCGAGCATGTCACGCGCGTTCTCCCGATGACTAATTCATTTGTTATGGTACTCATAGGAGAGTGACCCAAAACTCAACAAACTTTCCCTCACGACCTTATAAGGAACCTATCGCCTTTACCAGTGATCGTCATCTCTTACCTTTTGGCAACTTTCCCTCCATGGGATTCCTAGCATCGATCTCTACAAGTTTGAATGACACCGTCTTCTGTTTCACTAAACTTGGAGTACTCCCGCTCCTTGTTAACTCTCTCCATGGTAGAGTTGCTCCCCTTACACTTCTCATTGACCTTGTTTTCCTACCACATTGACCTATCTGCTTGTTGGTCATCTTGGTATTGCCTTTGGCAATTGAAGCTTCCATTAGGTACTGGCTTGAATGCTTGCTTCCCCTTACCACAACCGAGGCGCATTTGGTGAGTTTCCATTAACCTTTTTTGAATATTGTGAAAGAGTTGTCTTCGTCAAATTTCTTGGTTGAAATCACATTCAGCTGTTCATTTAGGACATATCGTATGCCCTTTAATATAAGTTTTGTCCCGTTACTTCTCTGTAAGTTAACATCCCCAATGCCAACAATCCTTGATGAGCCATCATTACCTATAGTGGTGAAAACAGACTTCCTCGATGTCATTTAGTATGAGGAACCACTATCTGTCATCCAACTTGTCTCTTGTCTCGTAAAGCTCTATATCTTTCCTGCATGGACGACTAGAAGGTAATAGAGGTCCGATCATTTTTGCCATAATCCCTCCTCTCTTAATGTTCGCCACTTCCCTCATTTACCTACTTTCTCTTGAAGCAATCCCATTTAATGTGGCCCTTTTTACTATAACAAAAGCACTCCATGTCTTGAAGATTGGACTGGCTTTTACCCCTCTTTGATTTGTCACCTTGGTCTCTTGATCTTCCGTGTCTCTAATGGCTAGTGGATACCAAGATACTTGACTTTTCCGAATCCTCAACTCTTTCCTTCCGCCTATACTCGTTCACAAATAGAGAAGCGATGATCTCATCAATGTTGAACGTGTCCTTCCCAAACAATAGTATTGTGGCAATATGATCGTACGAGGTCAGCAAAGAAGCCAGCAATAGTAGCACATTGTCTTCCTTCTTGATCTTCTTATTAAGTGCCGATATTTACGTCAAAATCTGATTAAACTCATTCAAGTGCTTATCGAAACTTCTTCCTTCCGACAACCAAAGGCCATAAACTTTTTCTTCGTATATAACCTTAAGTACTTGGACTTGGATTTGGACCAACTCTTAAGCTTCATCCAAGCTTTCGTTGGATCCGACAAGCCTATTACTTTTTAAAGAGTGTTATCCACGTGGTATAACTTGATCGTGCAATTGGCAAAATCCCTGATATCTTTTCACTCCTCATCTTGCATTGTTTTTGGCTTATCCTTCTTTTTTTCAAGTGCTTTTATCATTCCTTTCTGGGCTAAAATATTCCTTATTCTTTTTTTCCAAAGAATAAAACTATTTTACCCATTAAATTGATCAACATAGAATGGCAAGCTCTTTGACATTGACGTCATCAAATTATATCTTTGCAACTTCAAAACCTACTCTTTGATACCACTTATTAGGATTTGACTAAAATATGTACAATTTGATGCAGCGGAATAAACCTGAATCCCTCGTCAAATATCAACCGTAAAACTTATAAGTACAGAGAATACAATAATACATGATATTGTTAATTTGAAAAATCATTCTCAATTAAAAAAAAATTATAAAATAAATTTCGTATAAATCTATTATAAAATAGTACCGGTTATAAATAAACAACTCCAAAATCCCTTCATTACAACCTAAGTAAAAAATAGTTGAATATCAATCATTTAATATACTTAACAATCCACAGGAGAAAATACACGGAAAAATAAGAACAATAAAATAGTAATATGTCCAAGAAATAAACATTAGAACAATATACCTAACCTTGGCGAAGAATAAAACTTAAATCGAATCTCAACTAGATGTCAAATCTCTTCATCTTTTCTCTCTTTACGGTGCTCATTCTGTGAGAAAGTGATTTCGGATACCCTAAAATCACATTAGGCATAATTTTATATCAGAAACAGCATACGTGCGCCGATCAGGCACACATTAAGCACAACCTCCCTGAACAAATGGTGCACGAGTGCCATTCAAGCATGTATTAGACGTGACTTTTCTAGACAAACCACGCATGTACATACCTCATGTACTCTTTAGGCATAGCCTTCTTGGTTGAACCTCACAAATGCACTCTTTAGGTGCCCATTATGCACCACTCTACTGACTTTTGACCGATCTTCGGCTAACAGTTGCACAAGCATTGTGCAACCCTTCAGTATCTTTTGTCGCTTGGATAACCATTGATCGATCATTAGCCAACCTCTCATGAATATCGTGTGATCCTTACTTAACACCTTCACATGAGCATGCCACGCGGAAACATCACACGTCCTTCTAATGACCAGTCTATTTATTGTGATACTCATACGGGAGTGGCCCAAAAGCCAACGCTTTTTTCATACCATTCTCGTGTCTGCAGACAAGTCACCTTCCCTCCTGTGTCTATTCAACTTAACTGGTCGAATTGTGTTCAAATTTTGCTTTAGAAAATGCTTTGTACAACTGGTGCTGTCCCCCCCCCCCCCCTATAGGCGCTGATCTGTTAATATCTGCGTGGTTTTGTTGCCTCTTTGGCTGCAGTTCGTATTGATGTCTCTCAGTGTCTGTTGTTCAGGTTTCTCTAGTTATTTCCTGTTTCTGTCATGACACATTATTTATTTCTCTTGATGACAAATTTGTCTGTTATCAGTAACCTCATATTGTTACATGAACCAAGATGGCAATTAACCTTTTTTACAGTTCTCACTTCGTAGAGCATGAGTACCACAACGATTCAGTTTTCCAACTCAAGAAGCATGGGTTTATATGAACCACGTCAACAGATTAGCACATGGAGCGATGCATCTTCAATGTTACAAGGGGATGCCAGTTTGGATGACAAGGTGAAGATTCATGAAGCATGTTCCATCAGATTATTGGACCTTGATTTTCATATTTACTTGCTATTTACAAATTCTTTTGGTTCTTAGTCTGATTGCATCTGTGATAAATCACTGGGACCTTTGGAAAGTGATAAAGAAGCAAGTAGACTATCTAACAAGGTAACAAGATTACATCTGTCTTTTTTGTGTCTTTTCATCTTGTTGATGACAGTCACAAATAAACCAAATCTCAGATCAGTAAATTGAACCTATTGAAAATCTCCCCCATTATAGGCCTATATAAGTTCTAGTCATATGGAACAAAAAAGTTAATAATGAACCTATCATAAATAGCATAATTTAAGGTATATTATATATTATCCTAGTACAAAAACCTGGAAATTAAAATCAAAATTATAAAATGTTGCAAATAATGAACATTTTCATTGTACCCATCAGCTTGGGCCATTCATTTTCTCTAAACTTGAAACTTCTGGGTGCTTTGCATACTATTGATTATATGTAGTTGCCCTTTTTTATTTTAATTTAATATGTGAAAGAGAACTTGTGTGTCAAACCTAAAACTTCAACGTGATGTCTTCTTGCTTCAGGCTACCTTGTATCGAAAGTCTGCGGTATGGGACAAACATTGCATGTAAAAACTGCTTGTTATCATTTTCCTTACCATAGAACTGGACATTTAAGTGCTCACCAGATTCCTTATAAGTAATCTGTAGGGCTGTTATCATTGTGATGCTTATATCAGAAATTTCTTTCCACTGATCTGGTGACTTTGGCATTTCCTACGTCTGAAGGAAGGTTGCAAGCTTGTCATATGTTCCCTGAGTAGTTCCTTTCCACCCTGATCATGCATTATTGTGAGATAGTATTAGTTGTTTTTTCCCCAATGGAAGCTCGATGTTGGTACGAGTAGTGACAACTCGGATGTGCTATGCTTCCATAGAAATAGATTTCATTTTGAACGGAATGTTTTGGTGCATAAATACTTGCATTTTGTTAAATGATGGAATAGATAATTGAAAGAAAAGAAAAAGAGGAAAATAAACAAGCTTCCTTAGATGCATGGGTTTGTAATGCTACTACTTCGTTGTGCAGAAAAATATGTAGAGTGGAGGAAAACTATAACATTCCTTTGGTATAATCACCGATGTAGTAGTGAATATTTGTGTCATCAATCTTTATAGCTCTTCATCCCATCTTTTGAGTTAAGAAGCCTCATTGAAGTAGGTGGTGAGTTCAGGTTTGTTCGGCTAGCTTTAGGCAGAATTATCACAATAACCTCCTTCATTTTACACCTTTGATCGAAGAACATGGATGGGACATCATGAGAGAAGCACTAGAATATTAGTACTGGGACTAAGGAGATTCGGATGGTGGAATGTCAGAAGGCTCTTTTGTCATTGGTGGGTGGGAAGGATGTCTCAATGTGATTTTTCAGGACTTAGATGACAATAGATGGCTTTCTAAGTCCATAGTAGGTGAAATGAGGTTTACCCATGCTGCGTGGTGGATAGAGGGTCATCTTAAGGTTTGTTTTGGAGATCTTTTTCTTTCAGAGTGCGATGAAGATGCCGTGATTATTGAGATGGCTATTGAGAGGTGAGATTTAATGAGGATTCTAATAATGAGAAGGGGTGGATGGAGGTTCTTGTTTTATTATCAAAATATCCTTTGATTCCTTTCTCTTCTCCATGTTGAGATTGAGGTTTTGTTCTCCTTCTAAGTCTTAGACTTTTATCTTTGAAATTCAAAAGGTGCTGAAACTTTTATGAGGTGCTACAAAAAGGGGTGTTTTGTTCTCCTAAAACTTCAAATTATTCGAAAACTTTAATCAATTTGTAAATTCTGAGAGGGGTTCAAATTTGAAGTTCAAATATTGAAGTGGAAGAAAATAGTTCACCTCTGAAACTTAATATTGGTCAAAATTAAGTGTGACATTTAGAACTTAATTATGAGTACTCTAAAAATTTAAGCTGAAAATGACGCGAGCGGTATAATGAGAAAGGACAACCTGATATAAGTATAACTGAAGTTATATGTGGAATATTTGACGGAAGATGTAGGTGATGTTTCTCTTGATTGTGAGTTTTCTAGTTGGTTGTACTCTCCAAAGTGGTTTCTTAACTCGAACTGCAACAAGAAGATAGTTCTTGTTAATGGGTTCTAAAACAATTCTAACAAGGAAGAATTACCAATAAGTAGGAATTATTGATTCATTGATTTTTTTGTTCTTGTGTTTTAGTGGTAAATTTGTTGACACTTGTTTGTGCACTTTCCGGTGAAGAGACGGGTTTTGCTTTCACTAGCTAGCAACGGGTGGTTCAGACATTTACCAAAAACAAAGCATTCATAAGGAGTGCTTTATGTCTTTGATGGTGCTTATGCAAAAGACTAACACTAACAGGATTGCTGAAGGTAAAAAAAGCGGTCAAACTTAATAAAGAATTATGTTGTCTATGTCTCTATGCAGATGTTGTTGAAGTCTAATCGCACACCTTGTGGACGCTTAGCTGAAATATGTAGGAACTAATTCAATAGTTGCAGTGTATTGTTGGAATTTGAATTATTTTAGATTCTTTATTTTAGGTTTATTTTATATGGATATCGTAGATAGACCTTAGTTGTTAATTTGGATTAAAATACTTAAGATTTAGAATAGTCTTTAATTTATAGTGTTACCTAAATTAGTAAACTAGCTCAAACACTTTTTATTGATTCATTTACTATGTAATCAAAGTCAGGATTTGCCTAATAACCCAAAAATGGTTTTGACAGATCTTTGGGTAGAAATTGCAAAGGAAGTCATTATTTTTGCCAATCCTCTAATTCGAGAGAAGACTTTCCTTGAATGGAATAAAGTTTGGTTTCAGATCTTTGGGTAGAATTGCAAAGGAAGTCATTATTTTTGTCAATTCTCTAATTCAAGAGAAGACTTTCCTTGAATGGAATAAAGTATGGTTTCAAATTAATCTGGGTGCAGGACTTGGTTCTGCACCTCCTCTCCCCAAATAAAATAAAAAGAAAAACCAAAAAAGAAGGGGAGGTGGTGGATTAGTTCTTCATAAACCTCCATGCCTAATTGGTTTACAATGAATAGCTATGCTAATTTGCGTAATATAATTTAATACTTTAGTTGCCAAAATGATGGTAAGATGAAGAGTTGTTCAGGCACTTGCTGGTCAATTAGAGTTGGATTGTGGTTCTTCCTCTTTTGTTGTTGTGCTGTATCAGCGAGCTCTCTCATGTCAAGCTGGGAAGGTGAAAGGGGGGTGTTTGGTTTTGCAGGCAATGGTACTGCATTTAGCATCCACATTTCAGGACTTCTAAGTAGGCATATGGTAAACCTTATGGTAGCAATTGAGCTGCGCATCTTTTGGGATGAAACATGTGGGGAAGCCACCCCACCATAACACATACATATACTGATATGCATATATGTGTGCTTGTGTGTGCATGCCCCCACATGCCCTTGCGCATGCACACACACATTGTTCTCAGTGTATGAAATGAAAATTAAAATGGTATCATGCATTAACTGTCTTGTAGGAAACTAATAGCAAAATAGCAAAACAAATATAAAATTACAAGAAGACAAACAAAACAGAACTGTTACCCAATGAGACTTTCATGGATCTTAGTTTTTTAATGCCCCAGCCCCCCTGATACTGAGAAAGCAAAAACCATCCTATTAGCAATTGATGCTGTGACCTTAAAAGCATACATCCACATGCATTACTATTGCTTCCCGAGACAAACATTTCAGCTTAGTGTCACACTGTCATGCTTAATCTGGTTTATTTTCTGTAATGTGTCATATATTTATTTATGTTTATTCAAGATCCATCTGTTTAACTTTGTGTACCCTTGTACTAGGATGAAAAATCAGGTTTAGCTTGCTGTGAGGCTAATGTATCCTCATTAATGTCAGATGCATTGCATATCTGCTCCTCTTCTGTGTTATTAAACCCATTCTGACAAAGTGGTAACAATTGTGACTTCTTTTAGATGCAAAGGCGTTTGGCGCAAAATCGGGAAGCTGCAAAGAAAAGTCGTTTGAGGAAAAAGGTAAAAGCAGAGCAGGATACATGCCAGAACTAGGATGAAGAAAGTTTTTATTTTATTGAAAATCAGATGCATATAATCTGTCTACCATTCTATAGGCCTATGTTCAGGAATTAGAAAGTAGCCGTTTGAAGCTGGCCCAGTTGGAGCACGACCTTGAGCAAACTAAACAGCAGGTGAGGTATTCTTCTTTTTCCTTTTTCTCCATCTAGTTTTTCTTCTTAGATGTACTGGTGATACTTTAATATGCTTTTACAGGAACTAATTTAAGGGCTTGTTGGGTGTCTTGTCACAGGGTTTATATGTTGGGAATGCATTACCGACTAATCTTGCATTTGCTGGAAATGTAAACCCAGGTAATTTTTCTGACCTCTTCACCCACTAGATGGACTTCCATGCTTGTGAACAACCCTTAACCTTCTCATCTGAAACACAATATAGGGATTAATTACTTTATTTATTGCAAACTGTTAGTGGTCCTAGGTATTTCTCCTATTGCTATTGTCTGGTTTCTTTTCATCTGTTAGACTGTCAAATCGTGAGATTTGAGTGCTGATTTCATTGCAATCACTTATCCAATTGTAACACAATTCTTTTTTCAATATCAGGCATTTCAATTATATAGAAAGATAACTAATATTTTGTACTTAGAAATATTGGCTTGCACTCTCATTAACTTTTAGCAGGTATTATGTTTTCACAAACCTAATATTACCTTGAATGTTTCTTAATTCTTGTCATGTTTCCAAAATTAAAATAGGGGCATATTGTATGATGCTTCTTGCATTATGGGTTACCAAGATGGTTAGATTTTACCTATGCATTGCAAAGAGTTTCACCTTGGTTTGAACTCACCTTTGGATCACAATAGAACAGCATTATTATTGAGCTAATAAATCTGTTGTGCCAAAGTTTAAATTTCACCAAAAAAAATAAATAAATA
>JAODPA010000366.1:0-14281 GCA_025585075.1 Nepenthes mirabilis | reverse complement strand
AAAAAATAAAAAATAACAGAAGATTTATATTTATATTTTTATAAACTTGTTGCGTCCTCGGATCTCATGCGTCTGTATGGACAAAAACTTGGTTGAGTCCATGTTTGTTTTTGGGTAAGATTTGTGCAACACAGAAAGTGAAATATACATTTGAGGACGAGGACGATGACGATATCGATATGTGGTGAGTTGGAAAGTACGAGGACCAAGGTACGTAGGATTTTTATGTGGAAACCCTCTTTACAAATCGGAAGGAAAAACCACGGGACTTTTAGTTCGAGAATTGGTTTCACTATGCCGTTGGAGATTTCAAAGGGATTACAAAGCGTGTTTTAGCCTTTCCCTCTTTTTTTTCCCCTCTATTACTCTTGAGTAGATGTAAATGTTGGATCCCTTATTAAGTGCTTAGTCAATGTATTTATAGTGTTGGGCCGTTCTTCGAGAGAGGTCCACGTAGCCTTGGCGTGTACAGAGAAGTCTGCTACCAACTCCACCAATTCCATTCACCATATCAGGAACGTTGCGTACACTTCATATGATACTTTGTCCTGTCACATCTGCAGCGATCGGGTGCATGCCTCTGGCATCATTCTTCATGCAGTCTGACAGGGTTAATCACCAAATCTCTGACACGCTGCTCTTACAGGGGTGGTTGACGTCCGAGAGCCATCTTGAGTCCACGGATCCTTTTGGGCTTTCGGCCATCCATCCCACGTGGGTTGGTCCCAATCCCTTGACTTCTTGGGCCTCCTGAGCCTACTGGGTCTCTGTGGTGTTGGGGTCCAACTATGGGTAAATGGGTCTTGTCTATGGTCGTAAAGTTCTGATACCCATCACTAGCCTCCCATGCATGGGTAGACTTGCAGTCGAGGCCTGGCGTCTTGTCCAAGTTTTATGACGTTGCGCCTTCCCAGGTCATCTAGCATTGCGCCTTCCCCATGCAGTTGCTCAGGCTTTTCAAACGTTGCATTGATTAGTCATCCCGATAGGTCAGGTTTTCACACCTGAGCTTGTATGGGAACTGGGAATTTTCTTTCCCCATGAATGATGGTTGTCAAGGAGCGTGTCTGACCGAGTGCGGGCAAGGTGCCAATCTTGCCTATAAATAGGAAGGCTCCTGGGCTAGCGTGGTCCATCCCTTGGCAGACGTTGGAGTAGTGATGTGAAGGTCTTGCCTGGCTCTGCTTCCGATGGGGACCCGTAAAGGAATTGGGTGGACTAGCTGAAAATTTGAAGCTTATGGTGAAGACTGTCCTTACACCTCTTCCATGGGCGATTTCTCATGTTAGTGAGGGTGGCATGGTCACTTTGCTGTCGTCGTGTGCCTTTCTCTAGGCTGTGGTGACCTCCTGTGCAGCGGTAGATTATGGTGGATTCGTCACGGGGCGCTTTGCCTCCTGGGTGACACGCCGCTCATGATCTCCACTTCACTTGAACATCACACATGCCGCTTGGAGGCAAGGCAGAGGATGGGGTCCCTATCGAGGGGGTGCACGTTCCCCGCTTCCCCGCTAGAGCTCCTCCTATGGGTGTTGGTTCCGCTTTTGTGGTTAACATTGGGCTTGGCCCGCAGGAGCTGGCCAACACCGATGGCTCTGGCGCCCTGGTGCTTGGGCTTGTTGGGTTATCGGGGGTGGAGCCATGAGAATCTCGTGTGGATTTACTTCCTTAGCACCATTGCCATGCCCCAAGCATTTGGAGCAGCCGTTCTAGGGTATGTTCCCCGTACCGTTTCTTCCCTTTTCATGTACTTTTACTGTCGCAAGTCGTGTACTTTATAAAGGAACTTTGATTAATAAAAGCTGCAATTGTTGCCTTTATTTTTGTCGCCTGTTGCATGATTATTCTTATCGCCCATTGCATGAATCTCTTCTTCTCTCGACGTGTCTAAAGGACGCAGACATCTTTCACGTAAAGAGCATTTCCACTAATAATCCACTCATCCCTTTGTTTATATGCAATGTTTAGTCTTTGTTTGAAGTCAATGCTTGCTTCTTTCTCTGGCGAGTGTCCTCAGGCAGTAATCTAGGGCATATTAGTCAGTTTGCCCGAGGACACGCAGAGGTTAGCTATTGCCCAAAATGTCTGAGGAATTTTGTGGCCATGGTTATTGCTACGCATATCACGATAATGTCCATGGACTCCAAGAGATATCCTCGAACATTTTCCTAATGCTTTCGGTGAGAGCATGTCCGAGAGCTCCTTCCGAATCCGTGATGTGTGTTTGCGCCGCCGTTTTCGGCTATTAAAGCGCATAAAATGCACGTCGATTCGATTGACGTTGCCTTGGGAAGCCGAGGCCCACTATCTTTGGCAACTTATGGGAAATTGCCACGTGGCCAGGGTAATCATGGGGCCGCCTTTTGCCTTTCTGCAGATTTCAACTATAAGCGCCTTCATTTTCATTCACGTTACCCTAAGGAGTCTTTTTTAGTTCAGAAACCTTTGGCCGTCTTCCCTTTAACCTTTTCTTCTCTCAGTTCCTTTTGTGTTCTCTCCTTTTTGGATTCCCATGGCGCTCAGGGTTAACAACATTGCTTCCTCCGTCTCCTTGGCCAGGCTTGAAGCCATTCTGGTCAAGTACGATATTCCTAAGTCGGTGGCTATGGTGATTCCAGAGCCCAATCAGAGGGCTTGCAGCTCACCTGATGGTTTCATTACCGTTTATGAAATCCACCTTAAGGGTAGGCTTCGCTTTCCTGTCCTACCTGAGCTTTATCTCATCATAAAGGCACTTAAGGTACCGTTCGCTAGGTTATAACCTAACGTGATCAGGTACCTCGTTTCACTCTGTGTCTTTGCCCACTGCCATAATAAACTACTTGAGGACGCCATGGTGAAAACGATATTTCACTTAACCCATAACCTGGACTGGATCGTTGCCACCCCATGTCCAGAGTTTACTATCATGAGCAGTGGGAATCCTGATTCTACCAAAATGTGGAAGGACAAGTTCTTCTTTCTGGGAGTTCAGAGGAATTGGGATGTCCCGAATGTTTGGGGTAACGTGGATGCAGATCCCTCTACTAACGAGAGGGAGGTTGCCTAGGAGTTCAGAGACCTGGTTTTAGCCAACCTTGGCTCCTTTAATGAGAACAAGCAGAACATTTGGTTACGGCCTGAAAACCTATTGAAGGCCAAATGGGGAGCCTGTGATGCAGACTCCAGTATCCCCATTGATTCTTCTGTCGCTGCCACCTCTTTGAAGAAAAAAAAGAGGTTGAGGAAGAAGGAGGCGCCTTTGAGGATTGAGGGTCTGTCCGAGCAGCCAAGGAAGAGTCACCGGACAAAAGCTTCGAAGCGTTCGGCGGCCGTTGTCGATCTGCCCTCATCCGATGACGAGGACTCAACTGTTGTACCTCTCGCGAGGAGGCCAACGCCTATACGTGGGATGCTAGTCCAGGAGGTTGAAGGCGCTGGGCCTTCAGCAATTGCTGAGCCCTCTGAGCAATTATCTGGTCCTGCGTGTCAGTCCGCGAATCTTGGTGCCGCCCAGCGTCCCATTGATAAACCGATTCCTAACATCCTGTCTATATTTTTTGGTGAGGTCTCGAAGTGGATTGATAATTCCCCCAAGGACACTGTCGTGGGGCATGATATGAGGGAGGCGGGTGCGACCTTGGTTGGGAAAGCAGCGGTGGTGATGACCAGTGTGACGGTCACTGAGGTAGTTGAGGTCGAGGAGATTGACGCTACATAGCCACCTGTTACAGAGGCTGTCGAGCCCCCGTGCCTTGCAATCCAAATTTATAGCACGATGATGACACCGCCCATGGTTCCTAAGGAACCCCAGGCTTGGGACGATGTAGGGACGTCCTGCTCACCTGAAGCCCAGGCTGGGGTCGAAGATCATGCTGAAGCAGCTGAGCTCCTAGTCTTGGGTATCGTTTCCTTTGTGCCTGAAGCCAGAGTTGAGGCTCCTATTGTGTAGGAGCCAACGGTCACTATGGAGCCAGGGACTTCCTGCTCACCCATGGGTTTCGAGGAACCAGGGGCTCCTGGAGGGGAAAGTACTTCAGGGAACCTCCTCGTGATCAAGGTATTTTACGGACTTTCCTCTTAACTTTGTCTTCTTTTATCTGTGCTTGCCTGACTTGTCCTGCTTTTGCAGCTTCAGGAACTAACCGGCAGTCTTGGCACAATTGTCAACGAGGTCGCCCAAGTCTGCGCTGAGTTGGAAACTTGTTGGGGCCAACCAACGCTTGGAGACTGATCTTGCTGAGGCTAAGAGGAAGATCGCGTCTCTCGAAGATACGTTAAAGCTTCAGCAAGTTCAGTATAAACTGTTAAGGGACAGGAATCTTCAACTGGAGGAAGTGTTGAGGACTTCAGTGAGGTCCACGGACATTGGTCCGGTGCTAGAGGGTAAGTATTGGGACGGCATCAACTTGTGTCGTCGTGTGATGAAGCTGCTAAGTCGTCGGTTCTCCACAACCGTGTTTGACCCTCGGAACACTAGTGCTATGCATGCAGAGGACTTATATGGCATTGCGGGAAGGAGTTGGCCTTCCAGTCCCTTTATGCTTGGGCCATCTAGCCGTCCTGAAACCTCTGGGCGGCCAGGATCTTTGGAGCAGGCGGAGTGTCCTGTTCTTGAAGAGCAACAGCAACGGGGCACTTCTTCCCTGCCAAGGCCCTCTGAGGGCCGACTGTAGGCGCACATATTTCTTTTTTTTTTTTGTAAACTATTGTACACTCAATGTTTATATCAATAAGATTCATATTGTTTAAATACAAATACTTGGCTTGCCTTACTCGGTTCAGTGAAACAGTTGATTTGCGTCATGTTTACTGAAGAAATTTAGTCTCATAATGTCTAACTCGTCCGACCGTTTTAAGCTGAATGTGCTACTTCAAGGGTTGTCATATCCTTGCTGTGTTAAGCCCCCTAAGCTTTGAATTCAATCTCAGAGTTGTTTGGCATCGTGGTCAAGTCTTGAGTTCGACCTCTTGGGTCGCTCGGATATAGCCGAGTTTTAGGTTCGATCTCTTTGGCTGTTTGGATACAGCCGAGTTTTAAGTTTGACCTCTTAGGCTGCTCGGACACAACCGAGTTTTAAGTTTGACCTTTTGGACCGCTCGGATATAGCCGAGTTTTAGGCTCGACCTCTTGGGCTGTTCGGACACATCCAAGTTTTTGAGGCAAGTGAAAGGGTTATTTCTACTTTACTTAAGGGCAGTCTAGGTCTTAACTGTTTATGAGATTATGTGCAACATTCAATGATATGCAAAACAAGAAGTATAGTAAAGGAGATTTCATTACGCCAGCGAAACAAGCTACAAGCGCATCAAATGATGCATTCTGTCTTAACTGGTGATTTGTATACTTATTGGTAATATTTTTTGAGGTGTGTGGCATTCCATATTTGAAGGACCAGCCTGTCTTATTAGGTGCGTAACTTATAGGCCCCATTTCAAAGGGTAGCGAAGATTGGGAACGGCCCTTCCCAATTTGGGGAGAATTTATTTCGGCCAGTGTTTTTGCCTGTGGCCTCTATACTTCTTAGCACTAGATCTCCTACTTCGAATTGGCGTGTCTTCACCCTCTTATTGTAATATCGAGTAACCCTTGCAGATATGCTACTGTCCTCAGCCTCGCTAGGTCTTGGACTTCTTCGAACATATCAAGATTTTCTCGAAATCTTTGGTTGTTGTCACTTGGACAAAAACATTCTACCCGGAGGCTTGGAAGGCAAATCTCCACTGGCACGACTGCCTCTACCCCGTAACATAGGCTGAATGGAGTTTTCCTTGTGGGTTCCCTCGGAGTTGTTTTATATGACTAGAGGACGGCTGACAGCTCGTGCAATCATGAGCCCCCGGAATTTCCAGCTTGGTTTTGAGTCCATGTAAGATTATGCGGTTTGTGATCTCTATTTGCCCATTTCTTTGTGGATACGCGACTGACGTATGAACCAACTTGATCCTTAGGTTGGTGCAGTACTTAGTGAACCGCTTCCCAGTGAACTGCGTCCCGTTGTCAGTTACGATGCATTCGGGAATCCCGAATTTGCACACAATGTTTTACCGGATGAATTCAGTTGCGTTCTGCTTCGTGATCTTTGCGAGTGGCACTGCTTCGACTCATTTGGTAAAGTAATCAATCCCCACGATCAGTAACTTTCTTTGCTCGGTTGCCATTGGAAGTGGCCCGAGGATATTAAGTCCCTATTGGGCAAAAGGCCATGGTGATTGTAGTGCTCGGAGCTCTGTGTGGGGTCGATGAGTCACATTGCTGTGAACTTGGCAATTTTCACACTTATGCACAAAGTCCATAGCGTCGTATTTCCTGGTTGGTCAATAGTACCCCTGCCTCATGAGTTTGAAGGCGAGGTTCTTTCTCTCAATATGGGATCCGCAGATCCCGAGGTGCACTTCTTAAAGGGCGTGTTTTGCCTCCGCGGGTAAGGGGTCGAGAACCCTCGCTGGTATAGTTGGCTGCCCATAATTATGTACCTACCCGCTGTCTTTTTTATCCTCTTAGCTGCGTCCGCGTCTTCAGGTAACGTCCCCTCAGATAGATATCTTAAGTAGGGAGTTGTCCATGTGCTGCTGCATGAGACTTACATCACTTCTGGTTCAAAGTCCTCGATGCTTGGCCTACTCAGAACCTCTCACATTCCTCGGGCATATTGCTCTGGGTCCCCGGAAGTTGCTACTCTTGCCAACATGTTGGCTTTTCCATTTTCTTCCCTGGGGATGTGGACGAATTCAACCTTTTCAAAGTTCACGAGTATACCCTTGACTTTCGAGAGGTATTTGGAGAGTTGTGAGTTATTAACTTCAAAATGTCTGTAGACTTGGTTGACGACTAACTTAGAGTCGCTGTAGATAACCAAGTTATTGGCTGAGCATTTCCTGGCTAATCGGAGCCCTATTAGTAATGCTTCATACTTCGCGACGTTATTTGTAGCCGAGAACCCCAGGGTCATTGAATACTTTATCTTTGATCCCTTGGGTGTTTGTAGCACCACGCCAACTCCACAACTAGCCCTCATTGATGAGTCGTTCACGTGCAACGTCCATGTTGTTGCTTCACCCAGCATGTCTACTCCATGGTGGCACGGATCGCCAAGGGCCGAGGTCGTCTCAACAACAAAGTCTACAAGGGTCTAACCTTTTAACGTTGGCATCGGACGAAATTCAATGTCGAACTCACCCAACTCAATGACCCACTTGACCAGTCGTCCTAATACATCGGGCTTTTATCAGATGGCTGTGACGGATCGGATTATTTTTCTTAAATAATCTCCGTCAATAATAACATAATTGAATGCCCATAATTAATATTATAAAATTCTACAGAAAATTAGATAGAATTCCGTTTGTAAATTGAACGTTTATCAAAATATAAACACCTGTTTAAAACCCTGCACAACAACCCATATACACAACTATACAAAACCACATGATCACATAGCCACACAACTTCACAGGTGGCATCGGCGTCATAATTCAGGTATAACGCCGGCTCAAAAAGATGCCAACTAAAAGAAAACCTAATCATGACCACAATAAATATCATGCGGAAGCTTGACAACCATAATACAAAACCAAATCAACCATCCATCCATTCACATACACATACATGACATAATATATACTCAAGGATTTTAAAATAAATACAACTCCCTATTCCATACATAATCAAACTAAGTCCTCAAGCTTCGCTCTTGAAGTCAGCTGCCTATCACGCTCCTACGGCTTACTGAACTCATCAGGCAATAGAGCATTCTCATCTGAAAAGAGAGATAGTAAGTGTGAGTTAAAAAGCCCAGTAAGTGAAATCATATGTCACTATTAAACGGTAAAGAAATAACGATAATGATAATGGAAAGGGGCAACATGTATTTATAAATACAATGGAGTATGAAAGGAAGAAGACAATTAGAGGTTCCAATTTGCCATTTGTCATGATTTGGAATATTTAACTGCCATTTGAACATACTTTAGTGCATTTATCAATTTGTTTTAGTCTTTACGGATTAGGGCTAATAGGTCGTATTGACTAACGATGCGAGAGGACAAGGAAAGGATCATAATACTTTACATAATCTAAGACCATGAGGGCTTATTCTTAGACCCAGCCGAAGGGTCATCTACATACCAATGCCTATAGACGGGCCGATAATGACAACGATAACGCCTCATTTCCCGGGGTACCACGGCAATCCTCATCCTACCACAATATTATCCTAAGGCGTGCCACGGATATCACCAGCTTCCACAAGCAACCAGAATACGCGGCTAAAGTATTCTTTGGGTTTCCACTGAGATAGACATGGCAAGTTAGAGAATACTACCCAATGAATATAAGTCCATAGTCCTTATTTCACGATTACTCATTCTTTTGAGGGAGGATCCACCATTTGCCATTTACATTCTCCAATCAGAAAATCACATTCCCATCACATATCTCAATTCAGGAGATCAAATCCATCATATCGTACTTTGTGAATTTTTCTCCAATTACTTATACGATCCATATCTTTCCTTGGACTTAGACATTTTGACAATTCGATTCACATGCATAGATATCATAATTTGTAGAGAAGAGTGAAATTTCTTACCACATTAGACGGAATTCACCTTGGGGTTCTCCGGACACATTGCTCTTGCAAATGGAGCTTATACACACATTTCGAAACTTGCATTTACACTTAAACAATTAAACATGAATTCCATAACAATTAAATGGAGTGAAAGCATATGCAAATTTCCCATTTAATCTCGGATGAACAGTAATAGGGGGCTTTTAGAGCTTCCAGACACTGCGAACGGATCGTAATTTGTGAAATCAGAAGTCCGGTCGATATATATATACATAATTGGGACATGATGATTCATATTTTGAGATCAATTTAATATAATTCGAAGGTGGAAGCATGCAAATTTCGCATTTATTTTTGGATGAACAGTAACAGTACACATTTAATGCTTCCGGAAGCCGCGAACGGGTCGATTTTTGTGAAATTAGATGTCCGGCCAAAGTATATGCATAATTAGGACTTAATAATTCATATTATAGGGTCATTTTGATGTTTAATTGAAGAGGAAACGGGAGGACCCGAGCAAGCTATGGGTTAGGGTTTGGTGATACCAAACCGAACGAATCGAAGCACAATTTGAACAATAAACTATATATTTCTTGAACATTTAATGTGGGTTACATATTTTTCATGACTTAGGCGGGTATCGAGACGAAAATACTCGATAAAAAACGAAAAAAATTTAAGAGAGAACAAATAGTGAGTATGAGAACACTTACCTCAACGCGTACCATCACTTTTATAACTAGCTGTTGAACGAATTCAAACTCCGTGGTCTCGATCTCCTCCTGCTCTCTCTTCCTCTTCCCTCTCTCCCTCTTCCTTTCTCTCTAGAATCATCCAAAAATGCCCTAAGAAAAACGCGCACTGCCTTTTATAGGCAGTTTGGTCCTCGAGCGGTGCTCGAGCACCACTCAGGCGCACCACCTTGCCAACGTTGCGCCTCGAGTGCCATCTGGGTGCATGGCAAGTGAGAGGTTCTGTTTTTTGTGCCCCGTTTGCACTTGAGCTCAACTCGAGCACAAGTCAGGCCCGCATCGAGCCAGCAACAAGCTTACGAATTTTGACCATTTTAACCCAATTTTTCGCATCCTTAAACCCTAATTTTGATTATATAACTTTAATAAGCCATGATTATCACAATTTAAAGTCCGAAATCTTATCTACGAATTAACGTTTCTCGGTTTACAATTTTGATTTTCTGTTTACCAATTCCGGATCTTTGGACTTTTCGATCCAATTTCACCCATACCCCTTGACTTTATTCACCTATCCTAACTTGATTATCTCCTAATTATGGCATTTTGGAATCGGAACCTCACAATGGCCCTTAATGGCTGGTCGATAAGGACCACGATTTTATGCGCCTGAAAGTATGGCCTAAGCTTTCTTACAGAATATATCAACGCCAGAGCTATCTTCTCCGTGTATGGGTACATGGTTTCCGTGTCAGCTAGGGTCTTGCTCATGTAATAGATAGGCTGCTATTTATGGTGCTACTGTCGTACCAATATTGAGCTCAAGGTTGCGTCAGATACTGCAAGGTACAAATACAACTCCTCGACAGACTAGGGAGAGGCTAAGAGAGATGGGTTTGACAGATACTCTTTGAGTCCTCGGAACGCCTCTTCACAGTCGTTGTTCCACTGAAAGTCGTTGGTCTTCATCCCTCTTAGGGCCTTGAAGAACGATAAAACTTCTTGGCTAACTTTGCTAAGAAACGGGAGAGGGCTGCTACCCGTCCAGTGAGTTTCTGAACTTCCTTTATTGTCCGAGAGAATTTCATATCAATGATTGCTTTAATCTTTTTCAAATTGGCCTCAATCCCTCAGTGTGAAACAATATAGCCCAAGAACTCTCCGAACGCCACTCCAAAGGTACACTTGCTCGGGTTGAGTTTTATTTGGTGAGTCTTGAGCATGTTGAAGGTCTTAGCCAGATCACGGATGTGGTGGCTGCTTATTTTGCTTTTAACAAGTATATCATCTACATAGACCTTCACGTTCCGGTCATCTAACCCTCGAACATTTTATTTATGAGCCACTGATAAGTTGTACCCGTATTCTTGAGACCAAAGGGTATCACTTTATAACAGTATGCCCATTGGTCTGTCATGAATGACGTGTGTTTCTTATCTTCGGGGCTCATCTTTATTTGGTTGTAACCTGAGTATGTATCTATGAAGTTTAAAAGTTCATAATTGGACGTCGAGTCTACAAGTTGGTCAATTTTAGGGAGAGAGAAACTGTCATTGGGGCATACTTTATTGAGGTCTGTGAAGTCTACACACATTCTCCACTTCTCATTATGCTTCTTTACCATGATCACATTTGACAACCAGCTCGGGTACTGCACTTCTCGGATGAATCCGCGTCTAGAAGCTTCTTTACTTTCTCACGTATGGCCACCAGTTTTTCTGTTGAATAGTTCATGTGTTTTTGCCTGACGGGTTTTTGACGAGGATCTATGCCCAATTTGTGGACCACCATCTCGGTAGAAATACCAGGCATGTCGCTTGGCACCCAGGCAACAACGTCCGAGTTCTCTCGCAGAAAGCTAACGAGTCGATCGCAAATGGTTTTTGGCAGCGAGCTTCCTATTTGGATGTATTTCTCAGAATTTTTGGGATGTAGTGAGATTCGGATAGTTGGCTCCCCGGACTGCGCCTGCTACAACATTATTTCATCTCGTAGGTTAAGGTCTTCGTTTGGCCACGGAAGGGGAGTTTACGTGACCTGGGACAAATAGCATGTCCGCCCAACGATCTGATCTTCGAAGACCTTCCCAATCCCAAATGGAGTCGAAAACTTTATCTTTAGATGTGGGATGGAGGTGATAGTGCCGAAGGTTGCTAAGCAGGGACGATCGAGGATGGCATTATAGATTAACGGAAGGTCCACAACCAAAAAGGTGAGGACCTGGAAGGCAGTCCTCAGATACGTCCCTAGTGTAACTTTCAACTAGATGACACCCTGGACGGGCACTGGCTCATTGTCTAATCCATAGAGGGGTCCCTCTGGCGCTCTTATCTGGCATCTCTCAAGTCCCAATTCAAAATAGGCATCTAGGTAAAGTAAATTCCTCAAACTTTCATTATCAATAAAAATTCATTTTATCTGGTAGTCATTCGCTCCATCTGAAACGATGGCAATTACAACCAGGGGATTGGAGTGGGGGGATGTTACATAAGCTATGTCTTCATTACTAAAACTAATCACTTCATTTCTAGCTCTTGTCCGCGGCAAAAAAATGATTTCCCAAGCATCTTCTTTGGCTGAGCGGGATGATACCATGTTTACAACCCCTGTAGCCACCCGGTTCCTGGATTGGTCAGCCTCAACATCACCTGCTGTTTCGGAAGCTTGTTCGGGTCTTTACAGAAAGCGGTTGAGGTGACCTCTTCTTATTAGCTCTTCGATTTCTTTCTGCAGCGTCCGACAGTCCTCGGTACTTGGCCTCCACTACGGTGATAGTGACAGTACTTGGTCTGGTCACCACCTTCCGGATTCTTCAACAGCTTAGGCCACTTCAAAAACTTCTTCTCCTGGATCTGTATTAGACATTTGTATGGGAGTCGTTCAGAGGGGTAAGAGTCATGGGTCTCGACTCCCTTCAAACAACCTGCTCGGGCTTATACTGTTTCTTTATTATCCAAGGACCTAGAATGTTCCCACCTTTCCTCTTTTCTTCCACCACCCTCAAGTGGAAGCTCTCATCCTTCTTTGGTCGCTTTGCATCATCGGCTTCTTCGGCTGCGATGTACGCTCTTATCACGGCTTCAACCTCTGCAAATGTCTAGGGACCTCTATGGATGAGGTGTTTGAAAAAAGCGCCACCCTCCAAGGTAGATAAGAACGCGTTTAGTTTCATCCCATCAGTCAATTTCGGGATGTGCCTGGCTTCTATTATGAATCGGGCCAGGAATCCCCTCAAACTCTCTCTAGTTCCCTACTTCACTCGAGTGAGGTGCCAATGCTGCTTCTCTATCTTTCTGCTAGAGGTGAACTGTGAAAGAAAAACAGCTGCCAGCTCGCTGAAGGAGCGAATGGAATCCGCGGGTAGCCCATAAAACCATACACTCGCGTCCCCCTTAAGTGTCAATGAGAAGTACTGACACATGGTCATCTCATCTAGCCCCTGGAGGCTCAAATACTCACAGAAGTGATTTACATGATCCATCGGGTTAGCACTTCCGTCATAGATATCGAAATTTGGCATCTTGAATTTTAGGGGGAGTGTCTTCGTCCTGATTTCCATTACAAATGGAGATTGGAGTATATCAGCTCCTTCTCCGTTGTTTTTGCCAAATACACGGTTCCAGACTTTCTCCAATCTTTTCCCCACGTGAGGTGGAGCGACCACCTTCTTCTCATTGAGATAGTTTTTCAACTCATACGGTTCTTGGACGGCCTGCCGCTTGGGACCCTCCCTAACCCTAGGAGGTCCGTTGCTTCACAAAGTTGCCTCTTGACCCACACACTCCTTATTGCTACGAACGGAACGTGGGTTGCGCCTCTCAGGGCTCTCTTCCTGAGCCCGAGGACCTAAGTGGCCCTCAAGTCTCTGAGGGGCTCTACTGCTTGAAGCAACTTGAGTCCCCGGGACTTCGTGTCGACTGGTTTGTTTGCTTGGATGTTTCTTCCCCTTGCCTTTGTTCTGAGACGTCGCTGTTTGAGAGGACTTGGAAGGTGCTCCTTTCATTTGTTCTTCCACTTTAGAGCAAAAAGCCATAAAGGCTTTGGACATATCATTCACCCTAGTAGCTAACACCCGTATTACTGAATCTGGGAGATCTTCTATCCTAACGCAGGGAGTGGGGTTATTACCGAACAAGGCTGCTTCCCTGACCGGTGTACTTACTTGTGTCTTGGTGTTCATCATACTGGATTTCTAAAAAGGTACCGCAATGTTTCGGATGTTTTGTAGAAGACGTGGAAAGAGTGGAAAGATGACTTTTAGTCGCTTTCCCACAGATGACGCCAATATTGCGTCCTCGGATCTCACGCGTTTGTATGGACAATAACTTGGTTGAGTCCGCGTCTGTTTTTGAGTCAGATCCGTGCAATACAGAAAGTGAAATATATCTTTGAGGACGAGGACGATATCTATCTGTGGAGAGTTAAAAAGTACGAGGACCAAGACACACAAGATTTTTACTTGGAAACCCTCCTTACAAATCGGAAGGAAAAACTACGGGACTTTTAGACCGAGTACTGGTTTTACTGTGCCGCTGGAGATTACAAAGGGATTACAACACGTGTTTTAGCCTTTCCCTCCTTTTCCTTTTCTCCCTATTGCTCATGAGTAGGAGTAAATGTTGAATTCTTTGTTAGGTGCTCAGACAATATATTTATTGTGTTGGGCCGTTCTTCGAGAGAGGTCCACGTAGCCTTAGCATGGAAAGAGAAATCTGCTACCAATTCCACCAACTCCATTCACCATATCAGAGATATTGGGTACACTTCATGTGATACTTTGTCCTGTCACATCTGCAGCGATCGAGTACATGCCTATGACCATCATTCTTCATGCAATCTGATAGGGTTAGTCACCGAATCTCTAACACGCCGCTCTTACAGAGACGATTGACGTCCGAGAGCCATTATGAGTCCACAAACCCTTATGGGCTTTTGGCCATCCATCCCACGTGGGTTGATTCTTACGTCTAGACTTCTTGGGTCTCCTAGGTCTCTATAGTGTTGGGGCCCAACTATGGGTAAATGGGTCTTGTC
>JAODPA010000355.1:0-14281 GCA_025585075.1 Nepenthes mirabilis | reverse complement strand
ACTTAAATTTATTCTCACATCTTGTATTTCTAAATTTTAAATTTGATTTTTATTTGGCAATAATCTTTTGCTATATAAAAAATTTTTCTCTATAATTAGATAAAACTCAAAAGTGAACCTTAAGTTATTTGACAACACAAGTGATGGGTCCAACTATAATTGGCCCAATAAGATTAGGCCCACAATCCAATATCATTCTTTGAATGTGAAGAGTCCTACATTACTTTTACAAGATAAGCACATATGTAGAACACACTATAAAAGTATATATTCTCAAACTTTGAAGGAAAAATTCGAAGAAACTCTAAAAGTTCTATAAGGCTCCACATGGCTCGGAGAAAGGCGTAACCGTTACTAGCTAATCTTTAACGATAACATATTGGCGGCTAGGAGACCATCGGCCTTCCGCTGCCAGGAGGCCCATCGACCCTCTGCCCATCCTGAGGCTCCTCGACCATCCTCTAGTCTTAGAGGACTTTAGCCTTCCTCTTGCCTGGAGGCAATCAGCCCTCCACCGCCAGGAGACCCTCAGCCCTCCTCTGGTCCGAAGACCGTCTGCTCTCCGCCAGCCAAGGGCTAGCTAGGAGTCTCTCAACCCTCCATATGGAGGCCCTCAGTCCTCCTCCCATTCGGAGGCCATTGGCCCTACGCCAGCCAAGAGGCCTATAATCCTCCGCTTGGAGGTCATCGGCCCTCCACCAGCAAGGAGGCCCTTAACCCTCTGCTGCCAAGAGGCCATCAGCCCTCCACCGCCAGGACGCCGTCCGGAGGCCATCAGCCTTCCGCCAGTCAAGAGGCCCTCAACCCTTCGCCAGTTAGGAGGCCCTCATCCCTCCTCTAGACCCGGAGGCCCCTTCGGCCCTCCTCTAGTCAGGAGGTCCTCGACCCTTCGTCCCAGGAGCCCTCGGTTCTGGAACTATGAGACCTCTGTCCTAAAGACGGGAGCCCTCCGTTTCAGAGCCAGGAGCCCCCCGATCGGACCAAGGAGCACTTTGTCTCGGAGCCATGAGCCCTCCGTCCTAGAGCCACGAGCTCTCCATCCCGGAATGATGAGCAAGTTGTCCAAGAGTCAACCCTACGCTCAAGTGACAAAAATGCTGACCCACCAGTGCAGCTTAGTCCTTCTCCTCTAAGCCACCCCTCTGCCAGATGCACTTTTAAGCCACCCTCTGTAAGCGTACCTCTAAGTCACCCTCCGCTGGGCATACCTTTAAGCCACATCTCTACCGGGTACACCTCTAAGCCGCCCCCTGCGAGCGCATCTCTAAGCCGCCCCTCTGTCGAGCGCACCTCTAAACTTTCTTTCTGTAGCACGTACCTCTAAGTCGCCCCTTTACTGCGTGCACCTCTAAGCCATCATCTATGGCACACCTCTAAGTAGCCCCTTTGCCGGGTATAGCTTTAAGCTGCCCTTGAAGGCGCACCTCTAAGTCGCCCCTCTACCGAGCGCATCCAAACGCTCCACCGCTATATGCACATATGCGTTCATCACATCCTCCTAATATCTTTTTATTCTCTGAAAAAGATTTCTGACTTGAGTATCAGAGGATATATGGTGGGAGTAATTTCTATCATCCCCTGATCACCTATTTGTAGTTTATAGTGTGCAGATTCCAGGTTAATAGCGACGGAGACCGGACCCGCTCTAGTTCGACCCGCAGTGGAAGAATAGAAGACTCCCTAATCTTTACCACAACCAAAGAACAAGGGATGCATCATTGACGACATCTGTGAAAACAACTAAAAAGTATTTTTACCTCACAACAACAAAACAAACACGGCCAATACTCGTGCTCTAACCAGCACTTTGGCTGAAGATATCACCTCCCATGGCGACGACCCCTCATCGGGTAGCCATGCCATACTGAGGACACCAAATGTATGGGCGTCTAGCACTCAGCAGACACCCTCTTCTTGACCATTTGTGCTTGTCTGAAGACGCAATACTGAGGACTCCATCCTATAACTCCAGGATAGAAGAAGATCAACATCCCAAGTATGAGCTATTGCATCAGTCGGAGGCAAAGTCACCCATGGCAATGACCCTCGACCGGGTAGCCATGCGGACGAACAATCAATCTCGAGATGCAAGTGCTTGCTGTCCAGCCAGATGATCTGGATTTATTGTCCCCAGACCGTCTACACCCTTCAAAAGATATAACATTGGGGGCTTTGCCGATTAGTTTTCAAGCGATCCAAGAAAGTTAGCATCCTTAGAGGAACAATTGGCCCGATGACTTTAGGACCCAAGTGGCCCCCAGTATCTATCTCATTAGCCCGACGATCTTGGTATTTGGGAGGATTCGAGCGACAGGGCCCACTCATGGAGAAATGATCGATCCAATCCTAGGGAGCGAGGCCAAAACTTGTCAACCATATTTCCGGCTCTGTTCCACTCTCCGGATCAAGCGATGCGGTCAACTGAGCTGGTTAACCTTCCATCCGGTTCCATCCTCTCTCCAGAGTCAAGCTTTTGATCAATGAATCCAGGTCAAACTTGAGGGGACAGTACAACCAATCTCATCCCATCATGAACATGTTGGAGGGCAAAAATTTGGACAACCGGCATAGCAGCTAGTGATGGGTCCAGCTACAATGGGCCCAATAAAACCAGGCCCACAATCTAACATCATTCTTTAAATGTGAAGAGTCCCACATTGCTTTTATAATATGAGTGCATTTGTGGAACACACTATAAAAGCAAGCACCCTCAAATTTTGAAGGACAAGCTCGAAGAAGCTCTAAAAGCTCTATAAGGCTCCACATGGCTCGAAGAAGAGCGTGGCCGTTGCTAGCCAATCTCCAACGAGAACATATAGGTGGCTAGGAGACCATTAACCCTCCGCCGTCAGGAAGCTCATCGGCTCTCTACCCGTCTAGAGGCTCCTCGGCCATCCTCCAGTCCTGGAGGCCTTTAGCCTTCCTCTTGTCTGGAGGCAGTCGGCCCTCCACCACAAGGAGGCCCATAACCCTCCTCCGGTCCAGAGGTCGTCTGCTCTCTGCTAGCTAGGCAGCAAACAGGAGGCTCTCAACCCTCCGCCCAGAGGCCATCAGCCCTTTGCCAGTCAGGAGGCCCTCAGTCCTCCTCCGGTCCGGAGGCTATTGTCCCTCCGCCGCCAGGAGGTCCTTAGCCCTCCTACCGTCTAGAGGCCATCGGCCCAACGCCAGCCAGGAGGCCCTCAGCCCTTCGCCCTCCGCCAGCAATGAGGCAATCAACCCTTCACCCGGAGGCCATCGGCCCTCCGCTAGCTAGAAGGCCTACAGCCCTCTATGTGATGGAAAGGATTTTTTTTCATTCCGCCAATGATCTCCCAAAACAGATACCAAGTTTTGGTGGTCCGGTCTGGGCCGATCGTGTATTCCAAAATACAAGATCACAGATGTCATCTAGGACTCATACATATTAGTCATCAATATATAGCGGAAGTCAATCTATTATCCAACGGAAGCATTTACATTCATTCCCATAATAATTCATTCCTGAATACATATAGCCATGAAAGTCCAATCACAAAAGTTTATCGATTCTAACAGATCATTACATTAATTGCTTCTTCACAGCGGTCGTCCAAAAGATACTTCTGAATCCTTACAAACCCTTCAGATAGGCTCTAATCACTCTATCTCGTTAGGCACGAGTTCTAAATTTCCACCTGAAGGAGGAAAAAAACAGAAAACAGTAAGCCGGAGTTCAACAAGGTACATGCAGATTTTTCATAAAACATACGTGCTGTCAAACAGTTACAAATACATATACAGAATATCATTTGGCCGGAATCATGCAGAACGCTTAGAACGGTAAAATGCAGGAAATCATGCATCATATATATCATACGGTAATATTTGGCTGAACAAAAACTAATCAGAAGGTCGGAACAGATAATATTTGAGTATAAAACAAGGCCGGTTACAATTTAGCTTCTTTTATTTACTTCTTAACGGAAAGGGGCTTTAATCGATGATATATTGTGCACATCTCCTCACAATCACGGCAATATCTCATTGTACAAAGCCCCGAGGACGGCTCTCATTTCCTCCTTGTACAAAGCCTTGAGGACGACTATCACTACCTTCTTCTACAAAGCTCCAAGGACGGCTATTACTACCTCATTGTACAAAACCTCGAGGACGGCTATCACTACCTCCTTGTACAAAGCCCCGAGGACGGCTCTCACTTTGGTTATCCTCGATTATCACCTTAAGGTCCTAAGGCATACCGAAGTACCTTATCTTCTAAGGTTAAGGTCTGAACGTATTTGTCTTTATCATATATATTTTCTTTGTTCATTCTGGACGGCCATATCATAAGTCGGTTTCAAAATCACATAATAAGCCAGTTTTAAATTTTCAGTACGGATGCCGATTTCAAATCTTAATACAAGGCGGGTCTCAAAATCTCAGAGTAAAAGCCGCTTTCAAAAGTACAGTATAAATGCCAATTACAATCAGAATACAATGCCGGTTTCAAAATTTATAATACAAATGCCGGTTTCAAAATCACATTACAAGGCCGATTTCGAAATCACAGTGTAAAGGCCGGTTTCAAAATACGATACAAGGTTTGTTTCAAATTCACAGTGCAAATACCAGTTTCAAAATTACGATACAAGGCCGGTTTGAAATCACAGTGCAATACCGGTTTCAAAATTACAATACAAATGCCGGTTTCGATTAAGGCCGATTTCAATTATTCTTGGCCGGTTTCAAATTAATATGTAAGGCCGATTTCAAATTAACGTGCAAGGCCAATTTTGATATTTACTTAAGCCGATTTCAAATTATACTATAAGGCCGGTTTCAAGTTTGGATAATACAAGTGTCATATAAGCCGGTCTATTTTTTTATTTTCATTTTTATGTACTCCAATTTAAACATGGGTTTAGCAGAAGGCAGAAAGCATGCATTCGAACTAGAATTCAACGGTAATTAAAATGGTATGCATTTAATCTAAACGGGAAGGGAAAACTGGCAGCTTCGTTTAAAGCTGAAACTTTGGAGACGGAAATATAAGTGCTTAAGTATGAACTTTAAATTATGGGCGTAAGAACTTAAAAAGAATGATCGTCCAATACACTTGTAATATTCTGAAGTTAAAATAGAGTATTAAATCATGAACTTAAAAACAGGGGGTACACTTGTAATATTCTTAAAAACAGGAAGAGAACATCCAAAGTACACTTACAATATTCTGAAGTTAAAAACAGAGTGTACACTTACAATATTATTAAAAACAGGAATAGTAACGTTCGAAGTACACTTGCAAATTTTGAAATTAAAAACAGAGTGTACACTTGCCTGACAACCGTTCGCCCACCCTTACAGATTGGAAGCTTTCTCTCCTCTACTCCCCATTGTTCTTCTCGCTGGTTGCTCGTGCCAACTTCCTTGATCGAAGCTGAGTATTTATAGATGAGGGGTTAGGTGGAGTAAGTGGGGGTAAGTTACCTACCTCGTACTTCTTCTCAGACGGCCAACAAGGTGGTTCACCTATTTCGTTTAGTTAGGGTCTAGTTGGTTTCTAATTATTTAGTAATGTTGGTACTTTTTTTTAGTTGCCCTTAATTTATTCCGGTCAATTTTTTGGTCAGCGCTCAGGGTCAGCCATCGTTTCACTTCTTTTATTCAAGTCCGGTCAACCTTGTTCAAGGCCAGTCAACTCTTTGGGTTGGTCAACATCCGGTCAACATCACAGTTTTCGATCAATCCTTGCTCAAGCCGGTCAATATTCTAAAATCGATCATCCTTCCAAAAGTCGGTCAACCTTTTAAAAGCCGGTCAACCTTCTAAAGCCTGTCAATCTTACGAGTTTCGGTCAACTTTATTTATTTCAGACTTCAAGCTGTCCGGCCTTAAGCCATTCCGGTTTTTCGGAGTTCATTATACTCTTGGTTCTACTACTTTATTCCTATTTTAAGTTTTTTTTTTTAAAATTGGGATCTCACAATTCTCCCCTACTAAAAAAAATTTTGTCCTCAAAATTTGGATGGGGTTACATGCCTTAAGCAAACAAGTGAGGATGCTTGCTTTGGATTTCTTCTTCTCATTCCCAGGTAGCTTCTTCGGGTGAGTGATTCCTCCATAGCACCTTTACTAGAGGAACCGTCTTCGTGCGCAGCCTTTGCTCCTTCCGGTCGAGAATTTGTAGTGACTCCTCGACATAGGATAGATCTTTGTTGATTTCCAAGGGTTTGAGTTCAATCATGTGAGTAGGAACATAAACATACTTCCGGAGCATGGATACATGGAACACGTCATGTACTTCCGTCAAACTTGGTGGTAGTGTTAATCTGTATGCCACTTCTCCGATCTTTTCTAAGATCTCAAAAGGGCCAACAAATCGTGGCTTCAATTTCCCTATCATTCCAAACCGTGATGTTCCCTTGGACGGTGAGACCTTCAAAAAGACGAAATCTCCTATCTCAAAATTTAATCCCTTCCTCCTTCCGTCCGCATAACTCTTCTGTCGGCTCCGAGCAACCTTTAAGTTTCCATGGATCAGTTCGATTTTTTTAGCTGTTTCTTTTATGATTTTGGGACCCAGAATTCTTTTGTCCCCGGTCTCCTCCCAGTGAATTGGCGACCTGTACTTCCTTTCATATAGAGCCTCAAAAGGTTCCATACCGATATTCGCCTAATAACTGTTATTATAAGCAAACTCTACCAGTGCTAGGTAGGTATTTTAAGTTTCTTTCATTTTCAATACAGAAGCCCTTAACATATCCTCAAGAATCTAGATAGTACGCTCAGACTGGCCATCTGTTTGAGAGTGGTAAGTAGTACTGAATTTCAGTTCAGTCCCCATTTGCTTATACAAACTCTTCCAGAACCTCGAGATAAAATGGGGGTCTCTATCTGATACAATGGAGACAGGAATTCCATGTAGTCTCAGGATCTCGTTCACATACTATTGAGCCAATCTATCATGTGAATTCGTCGTCCTGATTGCCAAGAAGTGGGTTGACTTTGTCAGCCGGTCAACTATAACCAAAATGGCATCATGATTCCTAGGCATCCTTGGTAAACCTGATACAAAATCTATGGCAATGTCCTCCCATTTTCAGCTCGGAGTTGGTATCGGCTGTAACAATCCAGAAGGCTTCCTCCTCTCAGCCTTCAGTTGCTGGCATATCAAGCATCTCTCCACATAAGCCATGATCTCTCTTTTCATATTCCTCCACCAGAAGGTTTTCTTTAGATCTTGATACAATTTATTCGTCCATGGGTGGATCGTATATCGGGATCGGTGAGTCTCCTTCAAAATCTTCTCCTTCAACTCTCTATCATCCGGTACACATAATCGATCCTTAAACCTCAATACACCATTAGTCTGGACATTAAAATCGGATCGAGACTCCTTACTCAGATCACTAACAATATCCATAAGGAACGGATCATTCACCTACTTTTCTTTAATTTTTTTAACTACATCCAGTTGGATTTGAAGATACGACATGAGTATTCTATTACCTTTAGCATAACGTTGGATATCACATTGCTTCAGGTAATCCAACATCTCTATCTGCTTGACCTGCAAGTGTGCCACATAATCTGATCGGCGACTCAATGCGTTTGCGACTACGTTGGCCTTTCCTGGCTTATACTGTATTTCACAGTCATAATCTTTCAAGAAATCAAGACATCTCCTTTGCCTCATGTTAAATTCCTTTTGCGAAAACAGATATTTCAAATTTTTGTGATCCGAATATACAAGGAACCTCTCACCATACAGATAATGTCTTCAAATTTTCAAAGCAAAGACAACAGCAGCAAGCTCAAGGTTATGAGTAGGATAATTCTTCTCATGCTCTTTCAGTTGCCTAGATCCATAAGCCACAACTCTACCGTACTGCATTAATACACATCCCAAGCCTGCCTTGGAGGCATCACAATACACCTCATATCCTCTTAATCCTTCTGGAATCACCAACACTGGAGCAGTAGTCAGGCGATCCTTCAACTCCTAGAAACACTGATCACACTCCTTAGTCCATTCAAAACTGACTTCCTTTTTCAACAATCGCGTCTGGGGCATAGGGATTTGCGAAAAATTTTCCACAAACTGCCGATAGTAACCTACCATGCCCAAAACGCTTCTAACCTCAATTACAGAAGTTGGCTTATTCTAATTTGTAACAGTCTCTACTTTCTTTGGATCCACAGAGATACTACCACTAGAAATCACATGATCCAAGAACATTACCTTTTCTATCCAGAACTCACATTTTTTCAACTTAGCATATAAGCTCTTTTCACGCAGGACTTGAAGTGCTATCCTCAAATGGTTCTCGTGCTCATCATAGTCCTTAGAATAGATTAGAATATCATCGATAAATACCACCATAAATTTATCCAGATACTATCAGAACACTTTATTCATTAAGTCCATAAATGCCGCAGGGGCGTTTGTAAACCCAAAGGGTATAACAAGAAACTCATAGTGGCCGTATCTCGTTCGGAAGGCAGTTTTAACCACATCTTCTAGCTTAATCCTCAATTGATGATAACCAGACCTTAAATTGATTTTTGAGAACACCCGGGATCCTTGTAATTGATCAAACAAATCATTAATATGCGGCAGAGGATATTTATTCTTGATCGTGACTTTGTTTAACTCACGATAATTAACACATAGCCGCAATGACTCATCCTTCTTTCTCACAAATAGAACTGGCACTCCCCAAGGAGACACACTTGGCCTAATAAAGTCTTTGTCCAACAGCTCCTGTAATTGCAACCTTAATTTCTTCAACTCAGCCGGAGCCATTCTATTGGGGGCCTTAGAAACTGGGCCGACACCGGGAACGATAAAAATCTCAAACTCAATCTCCCGATACGGGAACAATCCACGTAACTCCTCAGAAAATACATCCTCAAAATTACGGATGACGTGGATGTCCTTAGCCGGCATCTCGTGACTCCCAGTGGTGCAGGCATAAGCCAAGTAAGCCTTACATCCATTTTTACTAGATGTTTAGCATATAAAACTGAGATCATTAAAGGCATTTCCTTTTTCTTGATGGCCTGGAAGAAAAAAGTTTCCTTCCCAGTGATACTAAAATAGACCTTATTCCTAAGACAATTAATGATGACATGGTTCTCAGCCAGCCAATCCATCCCTAGGATCACGTCAAAACCTCCAATGTTTAGTAACACAAAATCCACAACCAAACATCTCCCGTCTACTTCTATCACGCATCCAAGATACATAACATCAGTGACTACGGGGAATCCAGTAGGGGTACATACTGATAATTCATAGTTCAATATGCAAGGAATAGTAACAATATGATATACAAACTGTGGAGAAACAAAAGAGTGGGTAGACTCGGAGTCAAACAAGATAGATGCAGGAACGCCACAAACAGGAAGAGTACCTTCTATGATATTTGGCGATACCTCTGGCTCCTGAATAGCTACTGCCAAAGCCTTAGCCGGAACAGTAGGCCTTCTCTTGTCCAGTTTCGAGCAATCCTGGATCATGTGGCCGTGCCGTCCGCATTTGAAACAAGCTCCTGTTGCCTTGCGGCACACCTGCCCCGAATGTATCTTCCCACAAGACGAGCAGTGTGCAACTGATACCCTAGAATTAGCCATTGACTGAGCCGGTACAATACTCTTTCCCTTCTTAGTCGTCCTCGTCTTTTTGGATGACCCAAAAGATCCAACAAATTTGCCACCAACACCTACCCGGCTAGCTGCCCTCTTCGCGTAGAATTTCTCTATCTCCACCTCCTATTTGTAAAGGACCGCCCTGTCCAGTATATCGGCATACGTCTCAAACTTTAATGTGGTTAGTTGCTTCTGAATATCATCCCGCAATCCTTGCTGAAACTTAGTCGCCTTTCTTAATTCATCTTCCACATAAAAAGGTGAGAATCAGGACAGCTCAGTAAACTTAGCATCATATTCCGTCACCGTCATGCTTCCTTACCTTAGCCTTATAAACTCCATCTCCTTTTGATCCCGAAGACTGGATGGAACGTATTTCTCCAGGAAAACTTCCTCGAACGTATCCCAAGTGATCATTTCATCGGGCATTCCTACCGTCCTTTTCCTCATGTCCCACCAGCTGTCTGCTTCGCCTTCCAACTTATATACGGCGAATGTGAACTTCTTCCGGTCCGTACACCCAATTACTGTAAATATTTTCTTCATCCTCTTAAACCATCTATCAGCTTCTGCTGGATCGGGTTTTCCCAAGAAGCTCGACGCTCGTTCTGCCGTAAATCGGTCATACGTGGTTGGAGCTAGGACGGCCGGAGCTTGCTCAGTCACAGGAATTGGAGCTATGTGCCTATGTTCGACCAATTCTATCACGGTGGTCATTCTTTCCAGTAAGTCTATGTAAGCAGCCTCCCGGTCGTAAGGTGTACTACGGCCATTTCTTCTTCCTCTTCCACTAGCTATCCTAAAATCAAGACAGGCACAATATTATGATCTTAGTAAAGGGGTACCTTATAATCCCAATAAAATTATACTTAGTCTAAAAGCCAACTTTCCTAAGGACTCTAACTGTCTAAGTTATCCTTAGCCTACTTCCTTCAGAGACTCAGTTTGAAGATTCAAACCTATGCTTTCACATTTTGATCGGTCAATTCCTAAGGCATCTCATCTCTTTGATACCAATTGTGACGGAACGGATTTTTTTTATACATTCCGCCAACGATCTCCCGGAACTGACACCAAGTTTTGGTGGTCCAATCTGGGCCGATCGTGTCTTCCAAAATATAGGATCACAGATGCCGTCTAGGACTCATACATATTAGTCATCAACATGTAGCGGAAGTCAATCTATTATCCAACGGAAGTATTTACATTCATTCCCATAATAATTCATTTCTGAATACATATAGCCATAAAAGTCAAATCACAAAAGTTTATGGATTCTAACAGAACATTATATTAATTGCTTCTTCATAGCGGTCGTCCAAAAGATGCATCTAAATCCTTACAAACCCTTCAGATAGGCTCTAATCACTCCGTCTCGTCAGGCACGAGTTTTAAATTTCTATCTGAGGGGAAAAAACAAAAAACAGTGAGTTGGAGCTCAACAAGGTACATGCAGATTTTTTATAAAACGTACGTACTGTCAAACAGTTACAGATACATATACAAAATATCATTTGACCGGAATCATGCAGAACGCTTAGAATGGTAAAATGCAGAAAATCATGCATCATATATATCATACGGTAATATTTGGCCGAACAAAAGCTAATCAGAAGGACGGAACAGATAATATTTGAGCATAAAATAATGCCGATTACAATTTAGCTTCTTTTATTTACTTCTTAACAGAATGGGGCTTTAATCGAGGATAGATTGTGCACATCTCCTCACAATCACGGTAATACCTCATTGTGCAAAGCCCCGAGGACGGCTCTCACTTTTTCATTGTATAAAGCCCTGAGGATGGCTAACGCTATCTCCTTGTACAAAGCCTCGAGGACGGCTATCACTACCTCATTGTACAAAGCCCCGATGACGGCTATCACTACCTCATTATACAAAGCTTCGAGGACGGCTCTCACTTCGGTTATCCTCGATTATCACCTTAAGGTCCTAAGGCATGCCGGTGTACCTTATCTCCCAAGATTAAGGTCTGAACTTATTTGTCTTTATCGTATATATTTTCTTTGTTCATTCTGGACGGCCATATCACAAGCCGGTTTCAAAATCACATAATAAACCGGTTTCAAATTTTCAGTACGGATGCTGATTTCAAATCTTAATACAAGGCCGGTCTCAAAATCTCAGATTAAAAGCCGATTTCAAAAGTACAGTATAAATGCCGGTTACAATTATAATACAAGACCGATTTCAAAATTTACAATGCAAATGCCGGTTTTAAAATCACATTACAAGGCCGGTTTTAAAATACGATACAAGGCTGGTTTCGAATTCACAGTGCAAATGCTGGTTTCAAAATTACGATACAAGGCCGGTTTGAAATCACAGTGCAAATGCCGGTTTCAAAATTACAATACAAATGCCGGTTTGATTAAGGCTGATTTCAATTATTCTTGGCCGATTTCAAATTAACATGCAAGGCCGATTTTGATATTTACTTAAGCCGATTTCAAATTATACTATAAGGCCGATTTCAAGTTTGGGTAATGCAAGTGTCATACAAGCCGGTCTACTTTTTCATTTTTATTTTTATGTACCCCAATTTAAACGTGGGTTTAGTAGAAGGCAGAAAGCATGCATTCGAATTAGAATTCAACGGTAATTAAAACGGTATGCATTTAATCTAAACGGGAAGGAAAAACTGGCAGTTTCGTTTAAAGTTGGAACTTTGGAGACGGAAATATAAGTGCTTAAGTATGAACTTTAAAATCTAGGCATACGAACTTAAAAAGAATGATCGTCCAATACACTTGCAATATTCTGAAATTAAAATAAAGTACTAAATCATGAACTTAAAAACAGGGGGTACACTTGTAATATTCTTAAAAACAGGAAGAGAACATCCAAAGTATACTTACAGTATTCTGAAGTTAAAAACAGAGTGTACACTTACAATATTATTAAAAATAGGAATAGTAACGTTCGAAGTACACTTGCAAATTTTGAAATTAAAAATAGAGTGTACACTTGCCTGACAACCGTTCGCCCACCCTTACAGACTGGAAGCTTTCTCTCCTCTACTCCTCACTGTTCTTCTCGCTGGTTGCTCGTGCCAACTTCCTTAATCGAAGCTGAATATTTATAGAGGAGGGTTAGGTGGAGTAAGTAGGGGTAAGCTACCTACCTCGTACTTCTTCTCAGACGGCCAACGAGGTGGTTCACCTACTTCGTTTAGTTAGGGTCTAGTTGGTTTCTAACTATTTAGTAATGTTGGTCATTGTCTTTAGTTGCCCTTAATTTATTCCGGTCAATTTTTTGGTCAGTGCTCAGGGTCAGCCATCGTTTCACTTCTTTTATTCAAGTCCGGTCAACCTTTTTCAAGGCCGGTCAACTCTTTGGATTGGTCAACATCTGGTCAACATCACAGTTTTCGGTCAACCCTTACTCAAGCCGGTCATCCTTCCAAAAGCCGGTCAACCTTTTGAAAGCCGGTCAACCTTCTAAAGCCGGTTAACCTTCTAAAGCCGGTCAACCTTTCAAGTTTCGGTCAACTTTATCTATTCTGGACTTCAAGCTTTCCGGCCTTAAGCCACTCCGATTTTTCGGAGTTCATTATACTCTTTGTTCTACTACTTTATTCCCATTTTAAGTTTTCTTTTAAAGTTGGGATCTCACACTCTACCTGGAGGCTATTGTCCCTTCGCCAGTAAGGAGGTCCTCGGCCCTCCACCACCAGGAGACCATCCGCCCTCGTTCCGTCCAGAGGCCTTCAGCCCTCCGCCACTAGGAGGCCTTCCGGAGGCCATTAACCTTCCACTAATCACAAGGCCCTCAACCCTCCTCCTGTCCAGAGGACTTCAGCCCTCCTTTAGACCCAGAGATCCCTTCAGCCCTCCTCCAGTCAAGAGGCCCTTGGCCCTTTATCCCAAGAGCCCTTCATCCCAGAACCACGAGACCTTCGTCCCAGAGACAGGAGCCCTCAGTCTCAAAGTCAAGAGCCCCCCTTTCGGAGTAAGAAGCACTCCGTCTTGGAGCCACGAGCCCTCCTTTCTAGAGCCATAAGCCCTCCATCCTAGTGTTAGGAGCTCGCTGACCCTTCGCTCAAGTGACAAGAATGCTGACCCACCAGTGCAACTTAGTCATTCTCCTCTAAGCCGCCCTTTTGCCGGTAGCACTTCTAAGCTACCTTTCATGGGTGTACCTCTAAACCGTCCCTTGGCCAGGCGCATCTTTAAACTGCACTCCATCAGGCGTACCTCTAAGCCACCCCTTTGCGGACGTTCCTTTAAGTCGCTTCTCTGCAGTGCGCACCTCTAAGCCGCCCCTTTGACGGGCGCACCTCTAAGTCGCCATCCAAATTGCACATCTAAACCGCCCCTTTGCCGGCACATCCAAACGCTCCACCGCTATATGCATATATATATTCATCGCATCCTCATAGTATCTTTCTATTCTTTAAGAAAGATTTCTGACTTAAGTATCGAAAGATATACGGTAAAAGTAATTTACGCCATCCTCTGACCTTCTATTTATAGTTTGTAGTGTGCAGGTTCTAAGTTAATAGCGACAGAGACCGGACCTACTTCAATTCGACCCACAGTGGAAGAATGAAAGGCTCCATAATCCGTACTATAATCTGAGAACTAGGGATGCATTAACAAGTGATAACATGTGACTCCAAATGTGATCAAACTGACTTATTTTTATATAG
>JAODPA010000344.1:519-14282 GCA_025585075.1 Nepenthes mirabilis | reverse complement strand
AAAAATGTATGTACAATAATATTAAAAAATATAAGTATGAAAGATGACATATATGTACAACAAAATAAAAATTGTAAGCAAAATAGAAAAATTTTAAAAACAAACTAAATAATAAGTTGAGATATACTTGCCTTTAACTTTAAATTTAATAAATCTCATACAAAATAACTTTAAAACATCTTCATTTTTCATTCTCTCCCTTCTTTGTCCTCTTTCTGCCATCTATTTCTGTCTCTACTTTCTATACTCTCACAAAATGATAGAACTCGAGCAAATGAACCTATTTATACTAAATTGATGCATTAGCGCCAATCATACGTACAGCAGGTGCCACTACACACAGACATACATAAATACTGCATCAAATACGGCTTGAATGCTAATATTCTGCCTCATTTACACATTAGCCGCCATCAGATATATCTCAGGTGACACACATTTTGCTAAAATCACGTATAAAAACCCTATAGGCGGCCCCTCAAGCACATAACTATTGTCTCAAACACACACAGACGTAAAATAAACACTATTCAAGTGCTGGCCTAATTATCCTTAATTTTGAATTTTTATTAATTTTTTTATTATATGATTATTTACCACATTAACCCAATACATATTATAATAACGTTATAAATCATAGATGAGAAATCAGGCGCTACCGATCAACTCCCAGTGATCATATTTGAAAAGTATATGGCCATTGACCCTAGGAATGGTGCTATTTGGAATAAGTGGAATTACCAAACGAATGGGCACTGCAACGCGGGTTCCATGCGGTGCGCATACGACACTGTATAGAACCTATCAGATCCCTATTCAATACCCATCGTTAACCCTTTTATTTTTTAAAAAATATTTTTTAATAACAAAAGAAAGATGAGCGTTAGATAAAAATCTGACGATTTTCATATGACATCATACACACGTCGAGTCATAGCGCCCCCGCTCTCATGGAATTGCAACCCTTGGTGATGGTCCTGGTGGTCGAGAGGGAAGACGTTTGCAGCTATGGTGGCCGCTTCACCGCGGCTGCATCAAATAGAGAACTTCCCCTAGAGAAATAAAAAAACATTGGGGAGCCATTAAACAAAAACACATACCAAGAGTAAGGCTACTTGCATTTAATCCTCATACATTAGGCTGCTCTTTTACCACAAGATCATCAAATATATAAAACCAAACGTAAAGATAGCTATTAAATACACGAAGCAACAACATACCAACTATACATCAGAATGTCCAGACTACGACGTTTTCGTTCGGCTGCAAAGCCCCTACTTCATTGGCATTCGGGTATTCTCGATCTTGTATAGTAAACGAACACGAGTGGCACGGTATTTCACAGTATCAGAGCATTAGATAATACTCAAAAGCAAATGATCGGAGCAACATACCGCCATGATACCAGCTTCATCGCGTGCTTTGTCTACTCCATTTTTGGTTTCTCTTAGCTTCTTCTCCGGCATGTCCGCTATCGCTTTCACGCGTCTACGGCAATTTATAACGTCGCTTGTTCTCTTAGTTGTTCCTGCAAGCATTGAGAATGCCAGGATTTTGATTGAGAATGAGGACTGGAGAATTGTTGGAGGAGCCAATCCCTTGACGCTAGCTTTCGTGGATATGGTCATTGTTATTGGAGTAAATACTAAATGAGCAGTATAGACTCTCAAATGCTGATGTCATGCTGACATTAGCAGTTTTTAATTCCTTTTAAATAAATAAATTGCCAGGTTGATAACACGGAAAGGAAGAAAACAATTTTTAAAATTTTCATTTATTTTTAAAAAAAATGACATCAGCATGACGCCAGCATTCATAGTTTTCAATATGATCAGTACTTATATTATTTATCATAGTAAGCTTTCCATTTGAGCTGTAGTTATTGACATGGGAGTTATGAAGAATTTACTAACCTCTGTCACAAAGAAAGCATGGAAGCCATAGGGAACTCTACAAGGCAATTCAATAACAGCAACAGGATCAGCCGACATTGTTTTCGCATCAATCACATTGACAGACGATTTTCTGCACATCACAATTATGCGTTAGAGCGGTCTCATACGACGTAATATGTATTTAGTAATTTACTAGTCAGATCAAATATCAAAATCCTTCAAATTTTATTTATAATTTTATTGAAAAAGTTATTCCTGTAATAAGTCAGATCTTTAATGAAAAGAATGATATTTATATAATTAAAAAAATAAATCGCTCACTGTCCTATAAAAGCAGAAACAATCTATTAGGTCTTGAGACATTTATTCCAAAAAGGAACAACTACTGCTCGGCAAATCTTGTGAAGGTTAAAGATGGATTCGGGTACGCTGTTTATGTATTTTTTTTGCAATATAATTTACGAAGTGATATGATAATTTGAATATTCTAAAAATAGTTTTAATCTCATGTTTTACATTATGAAGTTTACTTATTAGAACCAATGAAAAATGAAATTCTATCTTAGTCATGATCTAAAAAGCATGGACAGAGAAATGATACAACATGGCACCAACATGTCATTCTGTTAAAAACAAAGACACAATATGTGAGAAAGTATTAACTAAAATTTATAGTTTATTTAATAATATAACAGAGTTTTCGATTAACAATACTATTTTATACTANTGTATACTAGAAGAACAAGTATACAAGTAGCTAATATGAATGAGTTGTGTTATAACATACCCTACACAATAAGCTTTTCATTGTTATTGTGTAGGGTATGTTATAACACAACTCATTCATATTAGCTACTTGTATACTAGAAGAACAAGTATACAAGTAGCTAATATGAATGAGTTGTGTTATAACATACCCTACACAATAACAATGAAAAGCTTATTGATTATTTTTAAATTATCAAATGGCATCAATTTTATTCATTTTATGTAAAGAACCCTATTGTCTGAAAAATATTGGATAGTCTAATACGTCCAAACTGTGTCGAAGCATGCCTCCATTAAAATAATAATAATAATAAGTTATTACACATGTTGGAGGGTGTCGGCCAAATATTGGTATTTGACACGCCTTAGACACTAACAAGCTAGCACCGGAGAAATGTCAGTGCTTGCTATGTCATGATACCCAAGAGCTTTAACTAAAATCTAGAGAAAAATGATGTTACACTCTTTAATATTATTCTGCATTTTGAGAGGGCAAGACGATCCTGTTATAAAGTGGGAAGACAAGAATAACTGCAATTCGACTAGAGGACTAGAAAGGAAAGGAGCAGATTGTAAAATTTAAGAGGTGTTAAGAATAACCAAAATTTATTTTCTATGATCGACCCATTTGAAAATCTAGTCTGAAAAATTCGCAGTGTGACTTAATGTGAATTTTGAATGAAGATTGATGATAATAGCAAAGGTATTGGGTCAAAGGCCCAACTCATCAGTTTTGCTATATATATAAATTTGCACTTGGGCTTTGTACGATTAAAAAAATATAATTCATAACAACTTTTCCTGAAATAGAAAATAGTAAAATATTTCCTCCTTTGCCCATAGTTTTTTCCTTTGGCTTTTTCATGTAAATATGATATTTTATTATATAATTATTTATTATTTTACTGTTTCTAATATCCTGAATTCCTTGCTATTGGGTACTAGAGAACTTCAAAGGTAAAGTCCCACAATGTAAATGCCCCGGCGACAACATAAGGATTAGGGAAAGAATAATTGGATGACGAGAAAGGACGACATAGCAAGCAAGAGAGATGAACATACCCGGAATTCTCATCGTGGACGAAGAAGATCAAGTAGCCATCATCTTCTTCAGTGCTCATACCAGGCTTTCGAGGAACAAAAATAGCCTCTGATCCGAATCGTCCAGGCCCTAAATCAAAGATTCCTCGAACATTTCCTCCAACTTCAAGCTTTGTTTTACTGGTTTCGGGTTCAGCATGCAAGTCAAACTTGATGATTGCTTTAACCTTGGCTATGTTGTCCAACACGGTTCCATACACATATTGCTGTCTCCTATACCGGGAAAAGATGGCTACCCATTTGATGATCATTATAAAACAAAATATTTATAGATATACAAAATATCAACCAATATATATATATATATAGGCCTCTGAATACCCATATTTTCCAAAATTACAAAGAAATTGATTTATCTAATAATTGGGTAAGATGATTGCATGGTTAGATATTGATCATAAAACAAAATATCAATTAATGTACAAATTATTAGCCGACATATTAGCTCCCAGATATCGATATTTTTCAAAACAATGAAAAAGCTAATATATTAGTAGATATTTTGAAGCCCGTAAATTTTTTTTTATATATAACGAAGTTTTAAAAGTTGTAGTACGTGACTATTCAAATAAGTAAAATACAATTAAAAAAAGTCAAATTATAGTATATAACTTAATTTTTATGTGGTCAAAGAAAAAAGGCAATTTATAAATCTAATATTGATACATATCATTCAATATCACTGTGAGCGATACTAATATTTTAATCTCGGATCCTAACACGAATTAGTTTCGGATCACCGCACTAAGGGAGAGAGATAGCAAATGGAAAGAGATTGAGTCATAGGATGAAATGACAAAGGCCCATGTACCTGCCAGTGTAGCTCTCATTGATTCGAGGGAAATCTACGGCGGAAGTTGATAGTTTCCTTTGAGAAGCAACACCTGTTTTCATGTTGAATCTCATCTCATACCTGTCAAATTCTTAAATATTAAAATCTCAAAGAAAAAAGAGAGAAATTTGATATCTGCAGAAAGGATAGAGTTCACATACAGCTCATTAGAAAAATTTTCAAGATTATCTTTGACAGCTCCAGCGACCATGTCTAAATCCGGCTTGTCAATGCGGCAAGTGATTAGAACAACTTCATCTCCATCCTCCCATGCATTTGCTGTCAAAACAATCATGTAAAAATAAATAACATAAAATAAGTGTCAAACAGAGAAAACAGCAAGAGCTTCAGGGAACCAATCAAATGTATATACATTTCCATTTTTCTAAACCATTTAACTTACAGAAATTCTATTGCCTCTGAGTAGAAAGATATTAACCGATCTTCCAACTGTGAGTCCAATATTGAATTTTCAACCTATAAGTTTCAGTTTAACTTTATCTAAACTGGTAGGGTAAGTAATGCTAATGTAGGTATTGAGTTAGTGGTAAGTCTAACCTGAATTCATTGTGTGATCGGCCCATTTGAAGACCCGACCCAAAAACGTTCAAGATATGACATAATATAAATTTTGACTTGAGGTTAGTAGTGGTAGCAAATGGATCGGACCCAACAGTTATTCCATGTATATAAAATGTTTGCACTAGATTTTGATTGTGATTCCAAAACCACATTTCGTAGCCCTCTCTCCTCTTATAAATCTATTCTTCAAAATTAGTGAAATTTCTCCTCTTTTGCTCATGATTTTTTCCCTACTAGGATTTCCTTTGTTATGCAATTTTTCCTTATTTACCGTTACTAATTTTCCGAATCCATAGCAACTAGTATCCCTTTGGTTGGGACAAACAGAATGATGTGGTTGATTCATATTGAGGCAGATATAACTGTATAACTATTATCCCTACCAGCTATGTGTCAATGCATACATATATGTACAGATTCATATGTATATAACTATTGACTTACATTTGAGAGGAATGAGAAAGGAACATTCAACGCACCATTATGGAATATGAAGCAATTTGGAAGCTCAAACCATTTGATCAGGAGCTCGTTCTTTGCATTTCGCGGAAGTATACCAAAGCGAGACTTTTTTGTTGCATCAAATGTGAATATTAGTGTGTTTTTCTTCACCATGTCCTGGATGCAGTTGAATGAATGTGAATTGGCGAATCATAGACACTACTATGCATGTGTGTGATTCCGTTAGTTTCATCAATATGTATGGGCTAATTCTAAGAGAGATGCTCATATATTGCAACTTGAATAACTAGAATTATAAGATGAGTTCAATATATTTTTATACTTGGTCATAATTCTTACCATCTAAATTATAAGGAGAGAATCCTCACCGTGGATATAAAATAAGAGCCTAAGAGGACTCTCACTCCATATGTTAACTCTTCATGCATAGTTGCAACAAAGAGTAGACCATCCTCACTAAATCTGTGCAAACCCAAACCTTGAAAAACTGGGGTTGCACCTCGTTTTGGAGATGCAGCCCCTTCACCTCGGCTCTGAGTCCATTTGATACAAATCCTATGGCCCCATATGTTTTATTTTAAAGATTTTGAAAGTAAATTTTTACTTTAAAAAAAATAAAAGTACCTCAACAGTTAGATTTATATTCAATGCCTCATAATGAGACGAAAAATGTCCGAGGTGCAAGCCCAAACTCCAAATTTTTGAATCTTTATTATGAAACTTTCCCAAAAAACTTCTTTAGGACTATAGAAAAAGATTGTTTGACATGCTCCAAAGGGCATAAGAGATGTTAATTGATAAGCTTCAACTTTCTCCAGGCCAGCTTCTGTGATCTTCCATGGCTAAAATTCTAAATCTAAATTCCCATTACATGTCAATATAGTTCCATTATGCTTAGAATATAATTTCTCCATGACATAGCCATCGCGAAAGAATAAAATCTGAAACTCTTCTTTCTTAATGGGACACATTACCCCAGACAGATTCACATGGGAGTTTTTGGCAACCCACTAAATAAATATAGTTCAATTCATTTATACAAATATTCGCCGTTACATATCAAGGCTCCAAATATTGATATTTTTCAATACCGTAAAAATATCGCAATATATTTTTAAATCAGCCGATACAACTCTATAAACTTACAAATTTCAGATTTTTTTTTCATCCAATATAATCCGATGTCCGATAAATCTTATATCAATGTGACCGTGACCTATATTAATACCAATATTTTCATCAATGTATGTCATGAATCCAATCAATTGATGGAAAACGAAATTACAATACCTTCGGGCTGAAGTACAATGGCAGATCCATAAAAATCGCATAATTTTCGGTAATGGCAAAGTCGTGCATCATGATAGCTGCTGGTACAGTTATCGGGACTGGGTCGTGCATGAAACCATCCTTTGAAACGACTCTATAAGTGATATACGGGGGTTCGTGTGAGTAACCAAAAGTGAACATCTCGCCTGCATAGACGGTTGTTTAGTCATCAGAAGGAATTACTACTCTGAAACATACAAAAAAAAAACCAATAATTTTATCAAGGTTTGTCATTGCTATCTAATCCATGTGAGAATGGCCTTCACCTGTGATGGGATCGACCTTTGGGTGAGCTGTGAAGTTGTGGGACAATCTCTTATCATAGTCTAGCAAGCCAAGGGTTTGCAAATCTCCGTCCTCCAAAACTCGAAGAACATCTGCATTTGAATGCAGGATTGGAATTTCAGTTCTACGCACGGGAATAATTAGATGTTTAATAGAACGGTAAAATGATTAGATGTTTAACATATCATGTGCCATAATAATCAACACTGCCGTCATATCCACAAAACTAGTGACAGAATTGCCAAAAAAGAAAACAAGGTTCTAAATCACCCATTAAAATAATTAATAAAAAAGCAGATCCTGATAATTTAGGCTGATTATTTGAAGTAACTCACAAGGTTTATCTCCCTCAGAAAGAGCCAAAAGCTTCCCATGGTGATAGACAATAGCTGTATTAGCTGGAAACGAACGAGAGAGCATCAGTTATGCACAAAAGTTACTATAAAGGAACATTAAAAAGGATAAGAAATAGATTTTTTTTCCCGACATTTTTTGTTAGAATTCAGCCAAAACATGCACAAATGATGCAACAAAATAAACTCAAATGATTGTTAAATGTCAGGTACCAAACACTTGAGCACAAAAAATATAACATTGTACAACGATTTTCAATGTAGAAAATCCTAAGAAAAAAATCACGTGACAAACTCGAAATAAATCCACTAAAATAACTTCCTTCAAAATTCCTTCACTAAAATCCGAGTAAATGACTCGTTGAACACATCCCTCAACACAACTAGTAACCCACAAAAAAATACACCAAGAGAAAAGAGCAACCAAATTGTAGTACGTCCTAAAAAACAATATTAGACCAATTTACTCAACATTGGTAAAGAACGAAACTTAAAACGGATCTCAACCAAATGTTAAATCTCTTCCTCTTATCTTTGTGTGGCAAAATGATTTCGGATACCCTAAAATTATATCAAGCACAACTTTATATTATTGTCGATATACAAGCAACCCTCAGGCACGCAGCAAGTGTAGACTCTTTGAATAAACGGCGCACGCGTTCCCCTCAGATACACATTAGGCACAATCTTTCTGGACAAATCACGCATGTGCGCCCCTCAAATGTATAACAAACACTACTCTACATAAATGGCACACGTGCTTTCTTCGAGAGCCCATCATGTGCCACTTGATTGAGCCTTCATTAACCCTCGACCAACCCTCATACGAATATTATGCGACCCTTTAACGTCCTTTGTTGTTCGGACAAACCTCAGCCGACTTTCACATAAACATCGCATGACCCTTGATTGACTTCTCTGCCCAAGTATTTCACACGTGAACATTGAACATCCTCCAGATAACCCATCCATTTGTTATGATATCCACAAAGGAGTAATCGAAAACCTAATATTTTCTACGTAGAGTGATGTTGTGGAAGGATAACAGCATGTTACAGTTGCTTGTGGAAAATATTTACAAACAATTTTTATTCCATAGAGTTTCGCTTGATTGGAAGATCCCCATATTTTGTGAAATTAAGGGCAAATTGAAAACTTTACAAACCTGTCGCTGTTCCATAAGAAACATCCAACACTTTTAGTTTTGTTCTCAGCATTTGGAAGTTAACCATAATTAATCCCAGCATTCCTTTAAGATCACCAATCTGTAAATCACATGGCAAAAGACAAATAATTGGCAAGCTTCAAGTGATCACCATCATCTCTTCTATGTGGCCAATACAAAGAGGTTAACTCAGGTGTGCCACAGCACTTGGCCAGCAGGTTCAAAAAATCAAAATGAAAAGAATGGAGCAGAATTCCAGAACTTCCAATCAAGATGACATGAAGACTGGCGTCAGTAAGATTTATGTAAGAAAGTGAATACTTTTGCTATCAAATAAATCAAGAGAAGACATTAACAGTTGGAAAAATGGCATCAAAGTAGATCAAGTAAATACTAGTGTATTTATCGATCCACAATCAATAAAAGGGTAAAGCTTCAACATTTTGAACCAGTATACCTTGAAAAATTTTGCACCTCCAAAGAACTCTTCTTGTCTAAGTTTTGATGTTCTCACATATCGTGAGACATATGTTGCCTTCCCATCTTTAATGTGCAGTCCATGAACCATGCTGGATAGGAAATGAAAGATATGGGCCTCAGTTTACAAGAAGGGTACTCAAGAACACTATGTATGAACTTCTTATTGGGATGGGCCACTTTCTTGTGAGTGTCGTGCCCTTTATACATATCCATATTCTTTAATTCGTTGGCCAGCCACGTGGAGAGCTGCAAGAGGTTCACTACTTAGTATGCTCGAGCGAATGAGTTCTTCATTGATGAGTGGGATCAGCTCCTGACATGTGCTCATTGAGCCCATATGCATGTTGAAGGTAGAATTGTCACGTCTAAAGAGCGCCCAAGGGGCACATTTGTGCCAATGCCTAATAAAGGCATGCCTATCAAGCGCTCATGTGCTGCAACCTCATATAAAAGCTTGACGTATTTTTGGGTCAATTTACATGGGATTTTGAGAGAGGAGTTGAATGCTGAAATAGAGAGAGAAAGAGAAGAAAGAGAAAGAAGACAAAGAGAAAAAGACGATGACAATTCACTAATCCGTTTGAGTTCCGAATCGTATTTCAATTTTCGCTGACTTTGGATATGTTATTCAAATTCTTGTGAAGAACATTTTTCCAGCCATTTTTCTCTCAATTGCTCTTGTACTCCCTATTACTCGGGTAATTTATTACAATGTATTGCATTCTTATATTGTTGATGATTTTTGTAACTACACTCACTACATAATGGATACATTTATGAGCTTATAATCCTGTGGTTTTTTTCCTCATTCTTAGGAAGGTTGTTGATTTAAAATATTATACCTCATTATTATGATTATCATTTTACTATTATGTGTTATCATATTATCTCCTCACAAATTCAAACAAAAGATTTGAAAAACGATTAGAGATTAGTTTTTAACTTTGTGAGCAAAGTTTTGGTGACTTCCCATTATATACATGACTAGTTGATTATCTTCTTAACTTATATTTGAAAATGAAAGTCATTAGTCATCTCAAACACTCTGTACAAACTTCAGTGCAAGATGTGTGTAAGTGCTTGCCACTATATGGTGTTGTAATGGGACACTATAGTGAAAATGTCAGGTTATTTTTGGGGAGATTTGAAATGGACTAATGTCACATTTGCCGAAGTACTTCCTGATAGAAGAGAGCATACCCATCTCCATCAAACCTGCAGCAGAGTAATGATGGTTACCAGCATAATAATTATGAGAGAAAGAAAAGAAAATGAGAGGGGGAGGTGCATAAGGGTGAAGTATGCATTGCGTGCAGTCAAGAGGAAAATGGTGCATGGCTTCATGCATGTGAATAAAGACAAGGGTATTTATAAAATATACGAGTTAAATTATACAAGGATTTAACAATACCCTAAGAAAACAAAGTGGGTGTCTGGCATCGATGTTGGATTGCCCAAAAGCACTTTCAGACAAAAATTAGTGTTTGGATATAATAAAAAAATATAGATTTTTACCAAAATCAATGTTGGCTGAAAGAGGCCACAGAAAATTTTCAAAGCAAGCAAGCTGGACACACTTTTTTCCAAAAGAAAAAAAAAAGATTTTGAGATGGTCGAGAATCCAGTCTTTAGCCTTTCAACCACAGGAGCCACGCTGCCGCCACGAACCCCAACCAGTGCCCCGCTGTAGCCACCAACACTTGATATACTATAATCTCTACAATTCCCATTCTAATCTACCAAGCATGCTGTAAGAAAATTATCAATTTTATTGACAAATATAAAAATATTTAAGTTATTATTCATTACAGTTGAAATAACAATTATAAATATATATATTTGCACTGCATAGTAAATGTTACTTTAAAAATAAACAGAGAGCTTTTTTTAGTAATATGAAAACTAATTATGAAATTTCGAACTGTTTTATGCTAAAATACAATTTAAATCGTTATTTTAGCCAAACACTCACTAAATTACTTGTTCGGTCAACATTAATTTTCATGTAGTTCACCAAACAGTTTGACTTCACAACACTTTCTTAAAAGATTGATTTCAGCAAACAACACTTTTACTGCACATCATAACAAATCCAACAGCGATGCCAACCATGCATTTGAGTGAACATAGAAAGAAATAATTCCATATTTAAATATTAAATATTACAAATAAATATATGCAGTCTGAATCAAAACACATTTACGTACCAATGATACCCAGCAACAGGAGCAAACTTTGGATTTGGACCAACCCTCACAAACTCTCCATTCAAGCACTCCTGCAGCACAAAGATAGCCACGGAATTCAAACCTATGCACATCTTTATTATTACTTTTATTTATTTATTGTTTCTTCTTCACTTCATAAGCACAGTTTATGAATAATCCTCAAAGAATCATAATGAAATAGCTAATGAGATCATTTTCGCTGCAAATTATGGAAATGGTTGCAAGAAACAGAAGTTCCATAACAAATGACAGCCGAGCTTTCCATTCAGCTGAGAAATGATTTGCTCCTAAGTTATCAAAATAATATAGCAGTTTCGTATTTATTAGTGTAACAGTCTAATTATGTTTAACAACTAATAAACTGATTAACCACAAAAGAAGACAGATGAATTGAGAAATCTCCAAGTCGTTATTATATCCAAACAATAAGAATCGGTTTCTTAGTTGCCCGTGGAGAGCACACCCTCATTCATTTTAACTGGCAATCCACCTTCAAATATTATAATCAATCAAGATATCACATGCATAGTTACTCTTCAGAATATCTTGTTGGGGCCTGACCCGAAAACACACAATCCGGCACAGCGAAACAAAACCCCAACCTCCCGTCAACCATCAACAACCAAAATCGTAGACGCAAGAAATACAACAATGCATAACGTTTTTAACGTGGAAAACCCTTTTCAATTAAAAGAAAAAAACACGGAATAAACTCCAAACAAATCCATTGTAAATGTGCTAGTTACAAAAACCCTTTCCAAAATCCCTTCACTACAATTCTGAGTAAAAAATGGTTGAACACGACTCCCTCAACACACCCAATAGCCTACAAGAAAAATACAACGAAAAATAAGAGTAACCAAACGAAAATATACTTCTAAAAATTACCTCCAAAACAACATATTTAATCTTGGCGAAGAACGAAACTAAAATCGGATCTTAACAAGATGCCAAACATCTTCCTCTTTTCTCTTCTCATCTCCTCTCTCTCTGTGCGGCGCTCCTTGTGTGAAAATGATTTCAAAATCAACCGTAAAATTACGTTCGCGTGATTTTATAACCTGGGGCGCGCTCGAGCGCCCAACAGGCACGCCTAGAGCACAAATAACCCTGAAATCAGCGTTCAAGCTCCACTCAAGTGAGACTCAAGCGCATATGTGTTGACAGCAAACTAGAATCCACGCTCGAACTCCACCCGAGCAAGCCGCGAGCACGGACCGCCTCTGGGCAGCCTGCCACATGCACGAGCACCCCGATTCTCGCACGAATATCACACGATCCTCCGATGACCATCCGTTTGTTGCGGTATCTACAATGGAGTGACCAAATCCCAACATATCTTATAGCATTCTAGTTGTGCTCCTATTATCTCACTTTGATAGGAATATTTTTTATTGATATATTCCATGATAAGGAAAATAGGTTGCTTGAATCATACCTAAAGAACACTCGAGCATTATTGAATAAGGACTCATGCCTAATGTATGCCTATGCTATGCAGAAGCATTTTTTGTCCAATGTTCTCATATATAAGCCACACCTATTTCACATATGAGCACATTTAGTCTAGTATATCCATGCTCGATATGCACCTATTTGGCGCACATGCACTACCTACTAAAGGTATCACACCTGATACACACCTATTCGGCGAATGTGTGCTGAGGCAAGGTTTGTAATCAAACGCTTTTCTTTGTTTTTTCAGATCTTTTTTTAACCCACTCTATACTCCTCTTTTTTGTAACCCTAGCTACGATGAATTAAGTTACAAACCTTATACTTTTATAGTTCAAGAAGAAGAGATCATTTGAAAGAAAAATTCTTCTTTTTGCGCTTGAGATTAAATTGTCAAGATTTTCTCATGAAAAACTTTCTACAATTGTCTAGGCACTTGTTCCAACTTGCAAACCTTCATTGTTGCCGTAGTGGTATGAACACTGAATTCTATTAATGTATGGAGATTCATTAGTAAGTGAATTCTATCAATTTCATTGGATTCCAACTATATTTTATTATTTTACAACTTGTAGCTCTTATTCTTTAATAATTAATATCAGTATATTCTCATTATTCTAATCCTCGCAAAAATCCCCTTTATCCATTTCAAACGGTATCAATACAGAGTTTGGATCGACCACAATTAATGCTCAACAAGCTCCTTAGAAATACAGAGTTTGTATCGGAAGAAATCTTAGAACATAACGGCATGAAAGGGAAGGAATAGATGAAAAGAGAATGGATCGAAACACTGTTTCCCTCTCTTTTGTTTGGTTATATATATAT
>JAODPA010000333.1:0-40236 GCA_025585075.1 Nepenthes mirabilis | reverse complement strand
AATTTTTGTAATCTGAGATATAAAAAATATATATTTGATGCATTTTTTTTTGGAAAACGTGCACCTCAGATGTGCCCTACACCGTTTATTTAGGGTCCAGAACAGCTTTAACGTCTTTCTTTATTCTCTTAAAAAAAAAGGAAAAAAGAAAAAAGAGTATGACATAACATTTTTGCATCTAACAACGAAAAAAGAAGGAAGGGGAGTGGGGAAAAACGTAACGAAAAATCAGAACGCAGTAACTAAGGAGGATCCATCCTCTCTTGTGATCTGCATCAGAGTCATGGCCTTCATAACGATTCTTCGCCTCAAGAAGGCGATATTACTTCTTTTAATCGTCCGTTCTTTCTCATCCTCCGCCGCGGACGATGTATCCGAAGACGATTCCAGGGCCCCGAAATATCCTAATTGCAAGAATCCCTTCGTTTTGGTACAAATTTATTGTTCAATTTAACGAGAAGTTATTTCTGATCTTTGAGGTTCTTGACTTAGTTTGTGGCTTGAGATTTATGTTTGTCTTGTATTATAGTTGCGAAGACTTTAATTAGCTAATATTTAATTATCTGTTTTGCTGGTCAATTTAAGGAGGAAGGTTTGTTTCCTCGTTCTATCGGAAAAGGCCATCTTCTGTGGGATGGCAGAGCAGTTATTGACGGATTAGAGGCTATTTTGTGAATTGTTTTGGTGCAAATTTTGATGTTTTAGGATGAAAAATGAGAATTATGTAATTCTAATTTCACTATGAAGTTCAAAGTTGGACACTGTGCTGAAAGACACTCGGAGCATGCTTGAGAGAAGCTTATCTTATCTCCTTAGTAAATATTTTCCAGCTCATTCTTGAGAGGAACTCTTGTGCTATTGGTATAATGGGCGCTTTTTTGTGATGTTCTAGTTTAGTGATAACAGATATAGAATGGAACGGTATCTGGATCAAATTTAGAACGGAACTGTATGTGGATCAAATTTAAAATGGAACGGTATCTGAATCAAATTTAGAATGGAACGGTATCTGAGTCTAATAGTCTTGATAAGCTCCTTGTTCTGGATTCTGAATTTGTTGGATTAGCCAATTTCAATCCGTTGATGTACTCACAAATTTCCCACCATGAATGTGGCACTTTTCCTGTTCCTGGGCTTCCGCAAAGCATGGGGATATAATGCAAAGATAGAAATTTGAGACAAGAAAGTAGGATATATGGATGGGAGGGAGATGGTGGGAGAAGTCCTTCTCTCTGGGTAGATACTCACGTAAGTTATAGTCTAACAACTTAAAACAGATCTGGGTCAATATCAGAGAAGTAACTCTTACCGTAATAGTTGGTGCTTACAAGAGCTTACAAGTAAGCCTTATATAGGCTCTTAGGGCATGGGTTGTTAGCTGCATGTACATCACCAGTTTATGAATATACTTTGACTTATCATTAACTACATTTAATGACTTGGTTTAGAAAACTCTTACGCAATTCAATAATGGCTACGATATTTAACTAAACGTTTTTATTGCCATAGAGTGGTCTAGGAATGGCCTATAAATGGATCTATTAAGAATAATGATATAGCTAGAAATTAAGTGCTTCTAGTAAAATCTATTCTATTGCTAATAATTTGCAATCAAGTATTGGAGGTCCCAATTGATTACCATCAATGCTCTCCAGTAGGGAAAGTTCTCTTCATCTTGTGAGTGTTGGATTGACAAATAATCACCTTGGTGATTGCCTAAAGTATGTGGGTGTGGAAGAATTTATCATTTAAAAAGATAATATAGCGAGCTTAGTGCTTTTGGTGACTTATATTATGGATAAATTACGGGGAAGCAAGACCAATGGACTTCTAAGAAATGGATTTTTTGAATGAGGATTGATTTGGTTTAGTATATGCCCAAATGGTCTTTGTTAAGCTGAGACGAAGGACTTCTAGGAGTCAGTAATGGTTCACTTTCATTGATGGATGCAAAGAAACAAACTGAGTGACAAGGGGAGAAGTTCAAATCAACAATTGTTTAAAAATCGAGACTGATCTTCAGAGAAAGTTTAAGGTGCATTGAAGAAAAGTGCGCCCTTTCTAAATTGGGGATGAAACTCTTTTAAAGTTACAAGCTTCTGAATGGAGGCTTTGAAGATAATTGATCTTGAACCTTACAACTTGAACCTAACAAGCAAGTGGTAATAGGTGAACACTTCGTTTAAAAGCTTGAGCTCTTGAGCTGGGTTAGAAGAACAAAATATCATACCCAAACAAATTGTAAACTGTAAATAGAGGAGGGATTGGAAGAAGAGCTCAAACCACATTTTGTAGCAAATGTTAATTACAGCTTCTTTATATTTATGTTGTCACTCTGCTAGGTTTCTTGAATAAATGTAAAATGCTATCACAGAGTAGTCTCAGTTCCTTGCTTGGTGTGAATCTTATTTCATAATCCCTAGCACTTTAAAACTAGTGCCGAGTTTAGGGGGGAGAATGATGCAATGCATGATGGAAGCAGGATAGGAAGGCTTGAGTTATCTAATTTTTCGAGTCAGGGAACTTAATAGGCTAGAGCGGAATATAAATTATGCAAAAATGAAGTGATGATACTATGAGATTTGGTCTTTAAATATTTATGCTTAGGGTCGCAATCGGTTGATATGGGGCTCATGGGAAATGTCGACATGTTTTTGTTTGTCCTTTGTCCCTCGCCTTTTGCTTTTAAGGCTCTGTTGATTGTAGGAATTGGGCCTAAATTCAAAATTTAAATTTTCAGGCCAAATTTCAATTTTGCTGTTTGGCACTAGTTTAGAGTTGAGTATATTTAATCAAGTTTCAATTCCTTAGAATTGAAAAATGACATGGGATAACTATTTAAAATTGCAAGTTCAAGGCTAAGAACTGTCTTTTCAAATAGAGAGAGTTATTAAGAGAGATTAAGAGTTCTCACCATTTCTTATATTCATGGACCTGATTCAATTCAGTGGGATCTTTTATTCACAATTTTTTTTTTCACCGCGAACATTTTATAGGACTCCTTAACCCAAAATGTGGAGTATCCTATTTTCACACAATTCACAATTTCAATAAGCAATTGATATTTCATGATTAAGGGTGTCGTAGTCTTTGTAGTAACGATCCTTATATACATTTAAGAAAAATATGAAAATTGAATAAGAAGTGAGTTTGTGATGCATAGGGTTAAAATTTGTGGTGAAAATGGATTAACACAATTGGCATTATATCTTATCGTCAAATACCTTTGAAATTAATTTTAAAAAAAATTATCTTGCAATTGTAAGACAAGCTATGTTATATTATTAAACAATTGTCTGATTAAAAATAGCATGTAGAAAAAGATGTTGCAAAGATGAGAATATCATTTGGACAAGTGGTTTATCTATAGAATATGGATGAAAATATCGGTATTAGTATCATTACAGTTATATTGGTATCGAATATATTAGACAATATCTATTGATATTATATGTATTAGAAGAAAGAAATCAAAAAGTCGTGAGCTGACTGGCAAGTATCGGTCAATATATTATGATATATTACCAATATAACAACATATCATGATATATTAGATATCGGATTATATTTTCATCCATGTGGCAGAATATGAACTGAGAAGTTAATACAATTGTAGTATGCTATATGTAGAACCTATAGAAGATTTATGGAGGAAGGAGGCAAAGAGCATTTTAATGGTTTGGGCGATTGACGATGGAAGGACATCTTGACTGACCCACACACTTAATAAGCTGATAATGATAATGTATTTGGTGAGAAAGTGTTTTTTGATTAAGGTTTGACCATTAGGGGCATTAGGTGGGGAGGGGAATGCCTAGAAAGCCTTAGAATAAGCATCTAAAAAAGGATTACTTTGGCTTCATGGGCAATAGGTTATCACTTTTGATTGAGTGAATGTTGAAGATGATATATATTTAATCCATGTTTTGGGATTTAGAACTTCTTCAATGTTGTTTGGTAGTCAATGATCTGTTCTCAAAGCAAACTGAAGTATGATAGCATTTGAGTCATTTTGTAGTCCATGATCCATACATAGGATTTTTTTTAAATGAACAACTGTGTTGTAGATACCTGTATGGAAATGCTTTTGTCATTTCTTAAGCACACGACTGGGGGCTTTCAACTTGCCAAAGCCAATTGCTTGAGTTTGACTCTTCATCAACTCCTCTTTTATGTAATTAGTCTATTTGCTATGTATCTAGCTCTAAACCCGTTCCGTGCTTCTGAAATATTATCCAGATGATAGGTCTTGGTTATAATTAAATGAAGGAAAAGAACATTGGTGGGTCACTAATGAGTATGTGTTGAATTTAGTTTTTTATGGTGGAAATTGTCATCCGTAGGAAGACTTTGCATTGCACGTCTTTTCACTTGTTGGGATGGTGGGGCAATGTTTTTGCAACTGAGTATGCCATCGAACTATATGTATATTTTTTCCTTGGATGGTAAGAAGAATGGTTTAGTAAAACGAGATGCCAAGATGGAATCCAAGTGAAACATCAATAAAAGTAACAACAAAAAACAAGACAAAATAATAAGATCATCACAGAAATATGACATAGCAGAAGATGAGTGATATAGTCCTTTGCACCAAAAGAAAATAGTCTTGAGGCAATCAGATGACATCTACTTATCAGTGCATTCTTGGTTCTCAAAGGCTTTGTTTTTCAGTTCCTTCTATACCTGCCAAATTATCACCATAGGAATGCATCTCTAGTTATGGTTCTTTCCCTTATGAACTATTCCCAAGAAAATATTTCCTCATGAACCAGTCCTGCTGGACCCAGTAGAATCCCACCCGAACAAAATGAGAAAACTGTGTGCATGCAACTTGAAAGGATACAAACTAGTGCGAAGTTGATTCGGGCTGACATTTGCAGACAAGGCATCTGTTAGCCATTATAAACCTCTTTGGAGATTGTCAACTGTGAGACATCTTGCCCAGGATTTTTTCCAAGCTAAAACAGAAGCTCTAGTAGGAACTTTGGTTTTTCAGATTAGTCTTGACAGGAGGGTAAACAGATTGCATCATCAATAACCAGATCTATTATACAGAGATGCATATAAGTGTCCTCGATTTCTCCTGCAGTCCTGCTTTAATTAACAGTATCCTAATATTAAGGAATCAGGATAAATCCTCTTCTCTGAAAGTAAGTAAAGCAATTGAATCAATTTGTGATTGGTCTTTTTATGATGATGTGTTGTAAATAATAAACATCGGTCTTCTTTTATGTGTACTGAATCAGACATCCTTGCATTTATCTGCTGCACTAATAAATGATCTACAGAAAAAAATCTTTCAGAGTATTCTCCACAAATCAAACATCATCATAAAATTTAAGAAAATTTTCTGAGTCAGTTGTGAAAGAGATCTGTGTCCTAATTAGCAGCTCCTCTTTTTTTGTAATTCTCCATAAGCTGACCCCTAAGCCTTAGTTGACCGAATTGAAAACCAACCCATACTATAAATAAGTTTTTCAATATAGGAACAAGACTAGTGTGGAAATGCGGTGAAATGGAAACAATGATCCTCATCTGAAGGCTTTGAAATCTCCATACCCACTTACGTAGAAGAGTAATATTAAAGACTTTGAAATCTTTACCCCAAATCCCCAACTTCCCTAGGCTGCTCAACATTATCCCATCTTGCCAAATGCATCCCCAAATAAATTTGCATGCATCTCACCAAATGGAATTTGCATGCATTTATCTAGTATAACTACTTCCTATGCATTGCTTTATCTGTGTTTAAATGTGATGTATTTATCTGCACTTCTTCACTTGCTGGGTAATGTTTCCAGGTTAAGGTGAAATACTGGGTTGATGGTGTTGAAAGTGGAACTTTGACTGGATTAAGTGCAAGATTTGGTGCTATACTACCTACTTGGGCTGAGAAAACATCCAGATTTCCTGCTGTTTTTACTAATCCTTTAAGTGGTTGCTCAACTTCCTTGTCCATGGTTTGTATCTTGCATTTGAATGGGGGATGCCTCTTATCCATTTAATGCTCAGTCATTACAATCATTGAAAGACTTACTTTTGTTTTTAAATTTTTACTTTTGTTTTTAAATTTTATTGCATGAATTGCTTTGTGCTAGAAATGTATGTAATTCAGCTGTCATTTATCCTACTATAGGGTGAACCATAGTAGAATGATGAGGTTTCACCATATTGACCCAGAGATTACAGGTTTAAATGGCAAAAAAAAGCATATTTGCAATGGAGTAGTAAGTCCATGTATATTTGACCTTGGGTCCAAAAAAGTACATTGGGCTACCATTTCATTGATGAGATTAATATATGGAAATTAGTAGTTGTATTGAGGCTACATTACATACATTAAAAAAGATTGTTAATAATTTCTTGGAAGAAACATTTCTTGCAAGTTGCAACTTTTATTATATTACATGGTTCCACTTCCATGGCTTTTACATCCAACGGAAAACTGGTGGAAACTGTTTTCCTGGGAAAGTGAGAAGCTTCATTATATTTTTGGGTCACCATTTCAAGCTCTCTTGTGTTTGGTTTGGTTATTCGGATTCAGGTACAAACTTAGGATATAGTTACGTGTCTAGGTGTTGGACTTGACTATTACCAAATTTCTCCAACCTTTTTGCTAATTCAAAGGGACCAAGTGTGATAATCATGTAGTATGTTGGCCTGTTGGTTGTCGGGGATGGTTAATTTAGATTAAAATAAAGAGTCCAAGTAAATATGCTTTTTGGATTGACAATGCAATACTAATGATCTCCTTGGCAGTTAAATCAATCTGCTGCCTTGACCATACGTGGTGATTGTACCTACACAGCTAAGGCAGAAATTGCTCAATCAGGTGGTGCAGCAGCCTTGGTGGTTGTAAATGATGAAGAAGGTTGTAATTTTGGATGCATCTGAATAAGTTCCTGATGATTCAGGATCTGGTCCTCCAACCGTCCATTTTTTTAGGACAGATTGTTTGAGCTGGTTCTATACATGTAGCATGCCATCTTATGTTGTGTCTCATTTTTTCACTTTGCAGAGGTTACTGAGATGATTTGTTCTAAAAATGATACTGCTTTGAACATTACAATTCCTGTTGTCTCGATAACAAAGTCTGGAGGAGACACTTTGAACAAATCTATGGTAGCTGGCAAGAGAGGTAATTGAAACTTAAGTTTTTCCATGAATTTAATTAGTATCAAATGTTGGATTACCCATTCTCCTGAACCTACTTATTCCCAACCTGACAAGGGCGTAGGATTGGAAATATTACCTATGGACCGATATATGAGTGACTGTAAGTCGCTTTCATCATTGTGGTGGCTGAACCAGAAATGTCACTTTGTTTGGGGGGGGGGGTTTGAAAGTAGAATGGCCTACAACACGAGGCTCCCATATCATTGGGTATGGGGTGCAAGTGCTAATATTATTTTATCAATTAAATGAAAGAAGGTTTAGCTGGAGGTTGTCAAGAAAGTGAGATCCCCATGCGGTTAAGTAACAGTAAGATACAAATGACATGCACTATTCTTTTTGCAGGATAATTATAATGTACATGAAGAACATGAAACTTCAAGCATTAGGAATTTGTCAACAAATAGATAAATATACAAGAAAAATGTTTTCTTATATTGGAAAAATGATGCCTGAAGTTGATCAATTCTGAGTTGGGAAGAATGGAACTGTGAATAACCCATGGAAAATTCCATGCTAGAAGTTTGTAGGCTAGTGACCCATGGAATGTTTCTATAACCAAAAATGGAAATTTATAGAAAAGATGGGGATGTTTTGATCAAATTTTACAAAAAAAAAAAAAAAAAAACGTTGAAGCATAAATTGTTAATTGAAAATACTAATGATAAAGATGACATGTACCGCGATAAAGATTCGAATCTAAAGCAATTAGCCCAAGGAGGAACAACTTTGGATTTTAAAATCTGAATCCTGCACGCTGAAATAGTGACAAGAGGTCCAATGGTCAAGGCTCCAGGGATATCTCTTGGGGGATCTCTCAGATGATTAAGTCAGCAAATAAAACCAGTCAATCAGGAAAAAAGTTGTAAAATGCAAGAATAGACTCCATAATTAAAAAGATGTGCTATTGTGCTGAGTGACCGAGTGTGTTGTGAATGAGTCTAACATAGTGTAAGCGTCTCTTGTTGAGGGGAGGAATTAGGAAAATTGTAGGTCTAGCTCCGTACCCTAATTCATCCTTCTGGATGACGCGAGTCAGCTTAGTAGACTAAGACAAATTCTTAGCCAGGTTTCTGGGAAAGAAGAAGAGGGTTGAACAAGCTTATTCTTCTTGGGAACACCTGTGTTCTCAGAGAGAATCCATTTTTAATTCTCCATGCAACAATGGTAAAGGCTGTCATCACTGTCCTTGAATTGTACCAGCTGAACCTTTCATAATAGCCACATCTTAATTTCCTTTAATTCAGAGTGTCAATGCCATTATTCCTTTTCTGTTCTTCTCGCCAGTCCGGCATATGGTGATGTCATCAGGCATACGCCTCAGCCATCGGGCCAATCTTTGGTGGGACCTTAGTCATTGAGATATGTGGTTCTCTTCTGCTTTTATTGAGGCTCTTGAACCCATAGTCCTCCTTGGGCTTCAACTTTTCTTGGGTTGCGGAATTTTCTGGGTCATAGGCCTTTGCCTTCCTAGAGCTTTGATTTATCTAGGGTCTTGTCTATCCCCTTTAGGATACCGGTCTTCTCAGTTACTCCTGGACTCTTTAGCACTCCAGTGTCCCATCTAGGGCCCTAATTCTTTTGGCAAACTGGTTTCCTCGTTCTAGTCTTCTTGGTTTGAATCTGGACCATCTTCATTCCAGTATCTTCGAGTTGGGGCAACCCAGCCTAATAGGATTCAGACAAGACCCAATTTTTCAAGGACCCATCAAAATGTACAAAGTTGTTTTTTTGAGATTTCAGATGCAAGAATCCAAGTGCCTGGCACAAATTCTAAGCAATCGACAAGAAAATTAAATGTTACACACAATATTTATCCTTATAACTTATAAGCATGCATACCACTACCTCTAAGATAATTTCAGTTCAATGATGTGAAAGTCAACATGGAAATTCTTGGGGTCAATGGCAACACCTATATTTCCACAGGACACACAGAATATTGTTCCTGAGTGAAGTTACATTTAGAATATTTCCCAAGTGAAGTTGCAGTGTCATATCTTGTTTATAAATTCTTCCATGTTCTCATATTGAAGTATATTTGAAGGTGGAAACCGTGGCACATCTAGCGGGAATGCACAACAGGATATTTATAATCATGATTCAGTGAAACATTATTTTTGAAATTATTACATTGTGATGCATCCATATTTGCTCTTATTTGATTCCCGTGCAACTTTCACAAAATGAGCATGAGAATTCTCTAATTGAACTAGTAGGCTGCAATGAATATGTGACAATTATAGAAGCATCTGTTGCAGCTTATTCCTAATAATGTTGTACTGTTGCATCACATTCGATTGAGCATTCAAGGATAAGTTTTTGTTGGTTGTGCTGTGAACTTGCTTGCATATTATCATCAAAGCCTTAAGTCAGTTTAAGTAGGGTCGGCTATATAAATCTTCTTCCTCCATTGACCAACTTGTTTGAAGATGTGTGGACCAAAACATTAAGAAGTAACTTTTCTGAATTGGTGGGATATCTTTTAATCAGAATCCTAGAATCCTGAGCTTGCTTATTATCACCTTAGTTAATGGAAGGATATTGTCTTGAACAACAAGGTCTGTTTTGGTGAAAGCTGTTCCTGCCAAAATATATATGCACTCTTCCAATCTTTTAGATGTTTCCTGCCCTCTCAATAGCATGATCCCAGGAAGGTACTGACAAAACTGACTCTGAGTCTTTTAGCTGATGATTGTGCTAGTTACCCTTGTTTTTATATAGATGGTTTTTGGGCGATAGTTGTCAACATTATTTTCTTTCTGTTGACAGCTAATATAGTGTAGTTTTTTCTTCTTTAGTTAGTCTATTTCTTCTATATTTTATGTTTATGATAATACCTCAATGTTTTTAATCTTATATTGCTTTTCTTGGTCCGGATGCAGTGGAACTGGCATTTTACTCGCCAAAACGTCCGCTTATTGACTTCTCCGTGGCCTTCTTGTGGCTGATGGCTGTGGGGACAGTTGTTTGTGCTGCACTTTGGTCTGATCTGGTTGGTTGTGAGCAGAATGATGAACGATACAACGAGTTGTCACCAAAGGTTTCTATTCCACATTTTATCAGTTTTGAATTTGACATTACTAATCTTCAGTTCAGGAAAGGTGAACCTGATAGTTATGGGGTACTAGAAGATTCTCAAGGCACAGATCGGGGATAAGGAAGGTTCATGTGCCTCCACTTATATGTCATCCTTTTGTGGTGGCAAAGACCCATCCTCGTATCCACTGCCTGTATATCCTCATCTACTTCCACTGATTGTCTTTCGGACCATATAAAATTATTACTTGTGCCGAGTAGTGATGAATAATACATGATTACTAGGTGGGTTTACTAGCCCAGTTGAAGCCTCATTTAAAAAATTGCTCGTTCATCAAAATGACTTGAACATGACAACCAATTAAAGGGTGCACATGACATGTCATGATTTTAATTGGTTGGGTCTGGGTCAAATTCATTTTGATATGGTTCACATTTGTCTTGATCTGATCCTACCCGTACACACATGATTGCCAATTCTAGTTGCCTATATCTTATTCTAATATGAACTTATTCTAATTGTAGTGTCCATAGTCGTGCCCCTATAATCTTACAGCTGATAAGCATACCATTACCATCACATTCCATGGCTAAATGCCTGCTACATTTTCCCTTACACATGACATAAAACTTCCCTAAATACATCATCATAAGCCTTCTCCAAACCAATGAAAATTTTGTGTAAACTGTAAAATCGTCTTCTTTTCTTCTAATTCTTTCATTATTTTTCTCTACAATACATAGCAATAACGGTTGAACTTCTTAGCATGAAAGAAACCCATTTTCTAATTCTTTAATTTCATCATAAACTTTGCTCAATAATTCTTTTGACTTGAATGACTCATTATGTTGCTTTTGCGACAACATGTTCTGGGTTGATGATGCCCCTAATTATATATATTTATATAATTAAAATTGCTTTAAACCACTTCTTAATTTTCTTAATCTACTATATGGACTGGTATACTTAATTGCCATACTTTTTACCAGTTAGAAATATATTTTTATTATTATGGCGTTGTGGGACTTCGGCCATATAAAAGGATAATGTCCCTTTATCATGTAATCATCACCGAACTTCAATAGTTATGCTGATAGTCCTATAAAATTTTCATTATTACATCTTTTGGTCTATTGTTCTATAACTTGGCTGACAATCTAATAACTTCCTGTCATTTGAATCATATGTCTATATCAATTCTTTATCTTTTACTTGATTTTCGTTGAACAGTTTATTAGATTTCCCATCTCCCTCGATGTCACCATCTTTTACTAATGCATTATCAAGTTCAGTTCTATACTATCTCTCTTGCCATAACATGTGACTGCCTAGTTTAACGTATACTTTGCTATATACTCTATTTTTCGCCTATGTCACTTTCGACTTTTCCATAGTTAAACTTTTCAAACTTTGCACGATCTCACAAAAATATTTTTGTTGTTTTGCAACAAATTCTCTTTGTTTTTACTGGATTTTTTACATATCTGTTCAACACAAGCTATTATTGCATACATATGTTGCATTATACTCTTCTAGGCTTTAGATTTGGACAATTCTTAATATTACGTGTCATTATATTCCTTATATGTTAACGTCTTCATTACTTTCCATAATCTAAATGTTTGTTCTTGTCATTGTATCTCTAATTAGTTACATCTTCCTTTTGAGTTCTCTCATTGCTTTCTTCTACATTTTTTTTAATTGTTCTGTCTTTCTAACTTTGAATGCATATATATTTTATAGTGGAGGCTTATGTTGCATAGTTAAACCTTCTTCGACAATAACTCTACAGTTGTTATCAATCATTTATATATTTTATCTGTCAACCAAAATCTATTTTGAGTTTTTGTACCTACTCTCGAAGGTTATTAACTATTCATCTCCTTATGTAAGGGAAGTGTTTAATTCCATTAGAATAAAAAATGAAGGAAATTTAAATAAAGTCACATAACTTTGGTCTCTATATATCTATAGCCTCCATGTACCCTCTTATATCCCTCATTGTTTTAATGTGGCCTTTTATATTGCTTCCTGCATGAAATATTATTATATCCCAGGGAAAATGGTTTGTTAAAGAATGATTCAAAGTTTGAGGAGCTTAACTTAATGGGGTCTTCCACTATTAGTCCAGGTGCTACAACTTCTAACTTGGTGTCATGGCCTCACTTTTATGTAGTGAAAATCTATCATTTGGTGTCAAGAATTCTCCAAGTCAAGGCTAACCTCTTGCAACTCAAGGTTTTAAAGTCAAGTCAGTGAAATTTGGCCATATAGGGCTAACAAATCAATGCCCCTAAATGAGTCCCGTATTGTTCACCTCAACCTTAAGGCTCTCGCATTTGTCCATCAAGCAACTAGCAATATATGAATTGCTTCTAGGTATCTGGCTAACCATTGAGGTTGCTGTCATAGATGGCCGAGTATAGAGGTTATGAGCCTCCTAAACATGCTGTGAAGACAAAGGATGCTTTCATGTATGACTTAAGTGCACAAATATGTATCTGAAGGGTAGATAATTGTTTAGTGGATTTTAGATTATTCTTAGATAGCCTAAATAATTATAGAAAAGGGAGTATATATGTAATTCACTCTAGATTGTTCTTGAATTGAGGCTTGAGAATATTCTTTAGGGGGATATTTGTAGAGAATATTCTAGCGAATGGATCCTAGCCAATCATTGTATAGGATGGAATGATAATTCTAGTAGTTGGTTGAGGAGATGATAATCTTATATAAAGGGATGATCTCTTTCCATTTGGAAGCTTAAAGGAAGCTTAAAGCAAGCAAGCCAAACTAAGTTAAGTGAGACGAAGCCAAGTAGTTGTGTAACTAAAAGAGTGGCTAGTTTTGATAACTCAAGGGGAGTGCTTGCGGAGTTGAGTGTGGATAGGTGCTCCATATTGTTTGTACTCATAGTTCAACAGTGAAGAGTTTCCTCCAAAAAGTCTGGTCTCTATGCCTTGAGGTGGTAACAGAGGGGAAAGGCTTGCTTGTTTACATCATATAGGATGTGCTAGACAAACACCATGTAGATAAGTGACGGAAAGTATTGTCCATGATAATTGGTATTGAAGCTAAGGTTTGCGAGCAATGCTACATGGGGTAGTTGCAGTGATTGGTGAGGTCATGCCGGAGGAAGACTAAGGCTACGAGGGAGCTAGCCAATGTCTATGCGATGTTAAATCATCACCTTGTTTGCCAGTGACATTATCTATGACACAGTCTCTCATGTCACTATTGCGCCAAACCCACATCCGTTGAGTTACAAGTATATCTCTAAGTGCTAGTTTAGAGACTGGTCACAGTTATATCGGCATTTGACAAATCGGACAATATGAATATACTGGAAGAAAAATATAATGAGAGAAGTATATATTGACAAGCAAATATCAAATATTTTGCTTGTACAACATATTGCAGTATCAAGAAAATATTAGGTTGGGTGTTGATGTCGGTAAATATCATCCTATATTTTCATCAATGCTTGTGCCACATGCAACTCAACTAGTGTTGCGGCCTGCTGACACCTCACTGCAAACCACGTCAGCTAGCTCAAGTGGGAATTCCAATGAAGGAAATACAATTTAAGATGGAAGTAGTGGCATGGCTCTTTGTTGGTGACATAGCAATGAAGTTGACTACTCAATTCTCATACAAGGAGGGGCTTTCCAATTCCATTATTGGCTTATATTCTTCATGTAAAGATGCTAGTATTAGCCGACAAAAGAAAAAGGCCTATAAATGCTAGGCAAGTAAACTTGTATCCAAAGAAAAAAAAAATTGCTCATACTATTTTTTCCCCCTAAAATATCTGAATGATTTCATGAATTGAGGGTACTGAAGAGGTAGCTCAGGGGAATGAGTCTAATATAGATTTAATGAGAAACCTGGATGAAGAGGGCAAAACTGGACTTATTTATTCAATTCAAACAGGGGTCCTGATAAGGGATCGAAGCTTTCTTATGTTGACTAAAGGCAGGACCTAGCCACTATTTGTGTGGTGTGGTTGAGGTGGAGGGAATGGGAAACTGGGAGAACTCTATTGTTGTGGTATGTAATGAGGAATACATTGTGTGATGAACGGTTGAAGGTAGATGGACTTCCGTATTCTAGATTATTATATGTTATATAATCAGAATGGCGACTTTGTGGTCAGTTTTGATAACCATTTTGTTGAATGGAATATATTTAGCCAGGTATCTTGGTTCTTTGATGGCCAAATGTTTTACTAGACATATTGTTATTCAGAAAAAGATCTCTGATTTTCTATTCCGGGGGCTGAGCTTGTCATTTGTGGGTACTTGGTTACTATGCTTAATTTTCCCATTCATTTGTGGACTAACAGAAGCTTTCCGGAGATTGGTGTTCTAGGTTGGAGACCTATATGCACCAACCAGTTACTGAAGGCAATAGAATATCATGTACTAGACCTTTGTTGAAGTTGATGTGAGAAAGGAATTGTAAGAGGCTATTTCATTCAAAGCACTTGATTGGTTCATTTATTGGGTATTCCGGTGGTGGAACTTGGTGGAACTTCCATTTTGTTTGATTTCTAGTAAAAACAGTGCAGACGGAAGAAGCATGGTGGCCGCGAGGGATTGTTCCAACTTCCTTAAAATTGATGCTGCAATGGCTCTCCTTCAGAAGGCTGCTGTTTTGCCAGGTCCAGGGAAGAGATCCCCCCCCCCCCCCAAAGAATTTGACTATTTTCTTTCTGTGGATGCCATCCTTATAGGTTGTCCCAGACCTGGATAGAGAAGGGTTGGGATATGAAGCCGATAATTACTGCGGAACTTTGTTGAATCTTGCAGCTGGGATTCAAGAGCTAACCCTGTTCAGTGGGGAAAAAGCGTTGTTGGTTTGATGGGTTTTTTATTACTAATGATTGGGATCACTTTGTCATGGCACAAGGAGGTTGCAGATTGATGTCCAATCCCCTCTCAATGCTTTTGGAAGCTGGGGAATTTGTACCTATGAAAATTCCAGAGCTTATGGTTTGATGCTGATGATTTTGATGACTTGGTAAATTCTTGGCAGCAAGAATTTGACTTTTAAGGGGTCCTTTCAAAGAGACTGTCTTTTGAAGGATTTGAAATTGTCAGAATGGCATAAGCAAAGTCTAGAGTCAATCCCCTTGTGGGTTTAAGGATTCTGTTGTTGTTTTACACTTTTTGTTTGAAGCATAAAGTAAAGGTGTGGACTGGCGACTCTGCTGGGCACCCACAAGCAAGAAAAGGTGATTTTCCAGAAAATGCAGGAGTTCGATATGGAGAATGTATGACTTACTGTGGGGGTTGAATTATGGATGGTCAATTTGGAAGGTAATTGTAGCGTCTCATAGTGCTATGAGACTAATTGTAGACAGGAATCTGGAGTTTTATGGCTCACAGAGGAAGACAAAATGCCAGCTTCTTTCGTAGAGTGGCAAGATGTTATTAAGCGAACTGTCCGTCTAACAATTACATACTTGGGTTTTGGATGATTTGTGGTAACTTGAACAAGGCATTAGACATCCCTATGAGTTTTGATATACCAATGGTTAAAAGAGTCAACAACAACAATGGCACAGTGTTCAAGGGCATCCCATTAAGAGAAGGTACGGAAGACAATTAATTGTCTCAAAGTATATGAATCACCTGGATATAATGACTTCATAGGTGCTTTTTTTTTAAGTATGTCAGAATATGGTGAATATCTACCTACCGGAATCTGTCACATTTCTTCTATGAGCTCTGTCTTTGGAAAGAGTTTAAATGGAACCTTAATTTTTCTGCGTTGTTGAAGACGGGATTGAGTACCTTAAGGTTTAGATCAATTAGCTTCCTGGAGAAGGTATATAAAATCTTATCTCAAAGATGCTAGCCAGCTGAATGATGAAGGTGTTTGACTCATGTTACGAACTCGGACTGAGCAGGTTAATTAAATAAATAAATAATTATTCCTAAAATTTAAAATCCCAAATAAATTCAATAAATAATGCTAAGTTTCAAAAATTTGAGTATGACAAACCAAATATATTGGACACGACAAATCAAAATCTGCACAGGACCTCATTGGACAATTGTCTGGACAATCTGAGTATGACCTACTTTACAATCATCGTAATGGAGGTAACAATTCAACCAAAATCATAATTAGATATAACATAATATCTGAACTATACCCGAAATATAGCCATGGGCCTAAATCCGGCTAATACCAAAATCCAATCACATCAAATACCAATTTTAGCCATAAAGAAACTAAAACTCACTAAATCGGACGAATAGTTGACAGATTACGTCATTATTCTAGCAATATATTTGAAATTTGAACTCTGAATGAACAAAACATAAAACATGAATCTAAAACCCAATAAGTATAATATTTAAACAAAACGAGTCCAATAAATTAGATGGAAGGTCAAATGGATAAATATCCAATCAAATTACATAATAAATCTAAAATCGCTGATGTAATAAATCCAATAGAAATCTAAGACCCAAAATCGAATAGTAGTCTCGTACTCAAACCAATATTTAATTCCAAAACAAATGTCCAAATCAGAGAATAGTCCTCATCAGGATGTGTATATATATATATATATATAAATAGAAGTGATCAGGATCGATTCTAACAGGCAAATAGCCAATTCCAAAGTCTAGTCCAAGTCCAAATCCAAGGCTCGATCAGCTTGTGAATTGTGGCAGAATCTGATAACTGGATAATCTAATAGCTTGTGCAGAAGCTGAAACAGCGTTGCAACAGATAGTCCAAAGGTCCGGATCAAAACATATAATTAAAATTATTTGTACTAGACATACTAAGGCTCATCTGTGGGCAAAATTAACGAATCTCAAATCCAAATCCAAGTCCAAGTCCAATACAAATCTATACAAAAATACAAATGATACATCAAATTTGAGTTCTGATTATTTAAAGACTAGTTTGAAAAAGGATTACACATATTCCCGATAACCTTAAGCCATATCAAATGTAAATTCGGCCATTATATTTGGCAACCCATGTACTCCATCTTCCATGGGTAAGGTTGCTTACTATATTTTGTCACTCGCGATTTTGGGTATAATCCTTAAGTTTGTTAGATATATTAAGACGTCTGAATATATTATAAGGTCAAATCAAATCATTCAAATGGAAAGGCCATTATTCCAAGTCTTTCCTGCCGGCAAAAAGTGAATTCCAAATTATAAATCTCCCCGTTGGGAGCTGGCCGGAATATTCAATATCCAAATCTAAATATAGTGACCACAACTCGGCACATGCATGTGAAAATGCATGGCTTATGCAAGTTTCATGCACATTTTCGTATACATATACTGATATAAACATATATGGTGTCCGATAAATTATTTAGGCTTTCAGAAAAATCTTAAACCCTCCAAAATCATTAAACTTGTATCAAAAACCCCCAAATCAGCAAATAAGCCATACATCCTTGTCCATAATAAACAGATTGAGTGTATAAAATACGTGCATTTAGTAAAAATTTTAAATAGTATTCAAAATATATAAGATATTAAATTAGATCAAGAAAAGGGATTACAGATACTTTTCTCGGTCTTATACTCTGCGGATCTAAAGAAAGTATGCTATCAGGAGCTAAACTCTTCTTTCTCCCCTCCTTATTTCCTCTTCTATCTCCCTGATGCCACAGCCTTCCTTTTCTATTATTATCATTTTTTTTCTTTTCTTTTATTTTATAATCCAAATCGATACTCGGGCGACAGTACGGGTACACCTTGGGCGACAGTTCAACTAATCTAAATATCCTTCAAAATTGCACAATATTTAATTAATTTTTGCCACACCTAAATTATCTAAAATCATAATTAATATTAAAATAATTTAAACGAGATCCGGAATATTACAACTTAATCTTTTTTCTAACTGGCATACTTTCTTTTGAGGGCACATTTTGAATGAAGCTTTAGTTGTCAACAAGGCAATCGGTGCTAGATTGAGGTCGCATAATCTTGATCGGTTTATGAGCTGGATATAGAGAAGGCTTATTATGGAAGGGTATGGAATTTTTTTGCTCTCGCCATAGGATGGGCTTTAGGGATATTATGTTGGCATTTCTTCTGCCCTATTTTTGAATTTAGGGATATTATGTTGGCATCTCTTCTGACCTATTTTTCATTTCTTTTTGACAGGCGGCCTTAGGGTTTCTTCCTTAGTTCCCATGGGTTAAGACATTGGGATCCTCTCACTCCTCTTCTCTTTTGTGTCATGGAAGGACTGAGTAGGAAGCTCATTAAAGTGGTAGAGGAAGGATTGTGGTTTTTCTATGGAAACTAGGAGTGGATTGCCTGCCTACTTAGCAAACAATTCGATTGTGGCTCAAAAATGGGAAATAGGACCATGCATTTTGCTGTTTTGACGCTCTAGGTTTGGTTTTAAGCTATGCCACCATCTTCCAACATACAAGATTCGTCAATCTTCATTTGTTGCTAAATTGAGTACTTCTGGTTACTTAGCTTAGTTTTTGGTGGTGAGCGAATTTTGAGGGCAAAGGTGGTATGGTTTCTTCTGATCCCAGTTGTGGAAAGATTTGAGAGGAAGTTAGCTGGTTGGAGGGTTGATTTGATATGTATCTAGCGCTGGTCTATTAATCTTGAATGTAAGTGCTTTGTCAAAACTACCGATTTACTTTATCTTGTTTTCACCATTCCCATCAGCATTACTAACAAACTTGAGATGCTTCAAAAAGGTTTCCTGTGGGGATGTGGACGAAGCATCCGGTCAATTGTGTTAGCTGGGACTTAGGGCTTGTTTTGTATAGCTTTTGGCACTATAAATTTTTACCTCTCCAAAAAGGTTTCTTGTAAGTTGGTCAAGGTCCTCTAGAAGCTACTAAATATATTTTTTTAACAAGTTTCAATTGGGAGCTTTTCCAAAACCATCCAATAGATGCAGATGTTTCCAAAAGCTTATTTAAACAAGGAGTAACAAACACCCCCACAGCCAGTAGCTCAAAAGACGCTGGACCCATTAGTATTCATGCATTAAAAATGTTGAATAGGGTTACTCTAGCTCAATAACTCTCTGGATTTGGACAAGTTCAAGAGATTTAGAAGGATGCAGCTTCAAAATGGAGATTATAAGAAGTAAGGAGAATGACCAATCAGTCTTTATGTCCATGGTGCTGAGTTATGCAAAACCATCCTCAAGGAATTCACAAAGTTTCTCCAATTTATTGACATGACTGTGGGTAGAGGTGATCGTGTTATTTTTATGCAAGTGCTGTTTTAACAGGGCATCAAAAGTGTTCTTCTCTACTTTCTTCAGAATTGAAAGGGATTTGGGATGCAAAGATATTGGATGCATGGATGAAAATATTAGTATTGGTATCAATTGCAACGGTTTAATATATGCCGAATCGGGTGACATGTGTTGACATTGTTTTTTACAAAATGGAACATGTGGGGCTAATATCTACCCATATTGGTTGATATTTAAAATATTGGTTGATATATTATGGTATATAACAAATACGATGACTTATTCTGATTTTGTCACAGTATCAAAAAATATAGGTATCAAGAGCCTACTGGTTATTGTTATGTGATATATTATGCTTAGAAGGCGTGTCAATGAAGAAGAGGAAGTCTTGCGTCAGCTTTTCTTAGACAGGATATTTGGATCAGGGGTCTCCTTAAAGATATCTCAGATGGACTGAGGTATCTTCTGGCAATTTATCAGTTCAGAGTTTCTTCCTTTGAAGGTGATCCATTTTGTTGGTGCTGCTATGGAAGAAATTCCTGCAGCAGATTTACTGTAGAAGAGAGGTTTCAAGTTTCAACATTCCCCAAAAGATGTCAGCTTCTGTGCATGACAAGGAGTTGTGTGATCATCTGTTCATTGGTGCTAGACTTTTGACAATGGGCAATTTATGTTTTCCAACTAAATTGATATGGGTGCATTGACTTACCAGTTACCACCAAGCTACTTCTGATCTAATGGAATGCCAGATGAAAGATAAATGATGGTGAAAATCTAGAAGGTGGTTTCAACTATTCCCTTTTTTGGTGAAGTTCCAACTTCTCCTGTGGGGTTGCATATAGAAGCAAAGAAATGGATGAAATTTTTCTGACAAAGAGGTTCCTTACGGGTGTTTGAAGCTAATTTATTGTATACTTTCCACAAATGGGGTTCATAGTTTTGTAACGGCTCCGATCTATGGCTTTTTGACTAGAAGCTCACTATTTAAAGTCACAGCCTTTGAGGTCATCATGTTGTGCAAAGCAATCCTTTTTGATGTAAGTGGGTGAAACCTCCTTGCTGGCTTAGATATAATGTACTTCCATTACCAACAAAAGTTGCCAAACTAGGTCATTAATACCTAAATAATTATGGTGTCATTACTTTTTAAGGCAGTCTGGATGTTGGATTTGCATGATGCACTAGGAAACAACTTTTTTGGCACTATTGCAATGAAACACTTCAACTTCTTTTTCCCTTATTTTTATGGGTAAAGAGGATTTCATAAATGGCATATATGATTGTGCTGCTCTTTTGCTTTTAATTAGGTAATTTGTTTGCTGTTTACTTGGGTAGGAATCTGCCACTACGGAAGCAGCCAAAAATGCATCTGAGGATGAAATGGTGGATATAACAGTGAAGAGTGCTGTATTTTTTGTCTTCTCAGCATCAGCCTTGTTACTGCTGCTATTCTTTTTCATGTCCTCATGGTTTATCTGGGTGTTGATTGTACTGTTTTGCATTGGTGGTGTTGAGGTAATTTTGCTTCTGAGTTCTAAGTCTTTTATGCTTCTCAAATGCGTAAATTTTTATTCAAGTGTCCTTTTTTGTGCTGAGAAAGTGGAATTTATCTTGAGGCCAGCACTAATATGATGGAGTATTTTGTGGTTAAATCCTTTCTTTTTTCTGTTTTAAGATTGCATTTCATTAGCTGAGAAAAGATTATATGTCATTAGTTGAGAATTTTGAGGTCCAAGAGTTCATATGCATAAATGATCACATCAAAACTCCAAAGTCACAAAGTACAGTATAATTTCTGAGTCAAAATTCAAAACTGTTTTCTCTTAAGAAATTTCATTCGGCAAAATTGACTTACATAGTTCAGCTGTCCAAGTCTGTAGTTGTGCTGTACTTGATGACCATGATGGTTAGACATTGTTTAGTCACGCTCTCAAGGACCAAGGATAGAATGGGTATTGTTTTTGACAGGTATTTGGAAAGCTACTGGTTCTGTGGCGAGACCTGAGAACTTTTTATGTTTGAGTTGTACTCAGCGCTCTTATTATGTCCTGATGGTAAATAGCTATTGCCTGCATTAGAATTTTCTTTGCCAAAATTTCACATTTCTCATTTTTTTTTTTTTTTGGCTCAGTTTGTAATTTATTCTGACATCCACCATGTTTAATTTGCAATTATGAAGTTCCTAGCTCGGCATTGTGACATCAATTGGAAAACAATTTAATGGAATTGTGACAGTGGCATGCAGCTAAATGAGGAATTTAGGTTCTCCATGCAAGAGCTTATATCCTTTTTATGCCCTTTCTTTAGTAATTTTTCCTTGAACTAGAATTTTTCTATGCATCAAAGCTGCCATTGACAAAGAACAGCTCTTGATTGAGAGGGAAAGGATGTTTGAATTTTTGTAACAGAGTTCACTGGTTCTTAATTGAAATATTAAACAGGGGAATGGCAGTGTTGTGGTCGTGGCTGTGTCCTTGTTTTATTTTGTTTGATTGTTTCTTGAAGATGCTTGGACTCTATACGTATTAATTTTTCTGACGGCAACCTCAAAATTGTTAATTACTATGTGGACATCTGGACCAAAGTGACTTCATTCAGTTCTATTTTTTTTAAAGGTCAGTTCATGAAGAACGCCAGCAAAAAAAAAAAAAAATATCAGCTTTAATAGTTGAATGACAATACTATTAAGGTGAACAGTCTTTCATATATGACAAATTGACTATTCAATGAACCATTATTATGCTGTAGCCATTCAAAAGAGGGGTTTCTCAATTAGAAACCTTCACCTGTTGGAACTTAGATTTATTTTATTTTATTGTATTCATTACGGCCTTCTCCGCCTTTATTATGTAATGACTGTGACAAAAAAGAATATCTTTAATTGTGTGTTATGTTTATGTGGTCATGATGAATGAAATCTCTTCCTGTATGATCCACACAGACTTTGTATGGATGCTTGTTAAGTTACTTTGTAGTTCTGCAGTATCCTCATTATCATTTTGTTTGCAGGGAATGCATTCTTGTATCACATGTATTTTGTTGAGGTACCCCTTCTATTACCTCTGGGTTACTTTCTTCTAAACTTGTGAGCTCTTTCATTGTGCTTGTAGATCTTTTTTACATCATTTTGCTACTTATGATTTTCTTGTAAGCAGTGCTTGCAGAAATCATGGGCGAAAAACTGTGAAAATGCCCCTTCTGGGGGAGGTCTCTATTCTCTCTCTTTCAGTTTTATTGTTCTGTGTGGGTTTCGCAGTCTTTTGGGCTGTAAAACGGCAGGCATCATACTCATGGATTGGCCAAGATGTCCTTGTGAGTCCCATCTCTAGTTACATGCCTTTTTGTATCATTTTTGACTTGTTTGCATTATTTAATTTTTGGGTGCATAAATTTGCTAACCAGGTTTCCTGATTTGGCATCCTTCAAATTAAGAATAATATTAATGGGGGGGAGGGGCTATGGTCCATTCTATCATGAAATATTATACTCTAGGGCGTGTTTGGCACTGGCAATGATAATAGAAAAATGGAAAAAAGTTAAACAGCACCGCATCATCACTATCACCCCTCTGTCTTCTCCCTCCCTCACTGCTATCATCCCCCACCCTTCTCCAGCAACTATCCCTATCTCTCTCTCTCCCTCAAAACCACTTCACCCCCTTTTTGTGACCCTCTTTCTTCCTCTTTCTCTCTTTCTCCCTTTCTTCCTTTCTCCTTCACCCTTTATCTCTCTCTCTGCACTTCACATTCTTTCTATTACCGCCTGCATTATTGGTCAACGATGATGGCCACTGAGATGCAGTGCATGAGGGGGGGAATGGCAGAGAGACAGAAGAGGACGGAGAAGGAGAGGGTGATGCTGATGGAAGGGGTGGTAGGATTGTGACGGGGAGGTGGCAAGGGGTGGCACTGTGGCAATGTTGGAGTTATGATGTGGATGCAAATTCGAAGAATAAACCGGACTTGTATTGATTAGGATAACTAAAAATTAGAAAAACAAAGTTGGGGAATCTCTCGCCATACAGATGGAGTCACTCACATTTGTTAGTCTCTTAGGGAATCTTTTAATCCAAGTATTGACAATCACTCAACCAATGGAAAACTTACTACTCTTAAGGAGATTAACTCACTTGATTTTTAACTAACTTCAATCTACCAAACTTAGAGTCTTGCAGTTCTTTAAATAGAAAAATGAAAATAGTGAAGAGATAACAAACAGTAATGAGGGTAGCAAGAAGGGTCCTATGCGGCTGAACTTTCGAACAACGTGGGCAGAGCACAACTTTGGAACACTGTGAGCATTAATGTTATCGCATGTCTGCATGGGAAGATAGTCATCTCCCTTGATTAATGCTTATTCCAGACCTGACGTTGTGAGGAACTCCATTTGCAGCTCCTTAAATATGAAATGGAAATTGTGAGGAGATAACAAACAGTAAAGAGGGCAGCTTGAACGGTCCTATGCAGCTGAACTTTCGAAAAATGTCAGCAGAGCACAGCTTTGGAACAATGTGAGCATCAATGGTGCTGTATGCCTGCACGGGAAGGATAATAATTTGCATTGATTAATGCTTTTTCTTGGGTACGTGTTGCTGTGAAGAGCTCCATTTGAATTAAACAGCTTATCTGGGTTGGGTCACTTGGGTTGACTTCTGGGCTGTTGTCATGAGGTCTTGTACTGCATCATCTTCCATAATATGGGCTGAAATCGATGATGTTAAAAGTCAAGCTAATCTGTAGATTTTCAGGCAGCTCGATTTGGTAGGCTTTTTTGCCGATTTTTTGATGATATTGCGTGGTCTGATCTTTGAATTCTTGAGTTGGTCATAACTTCCAACAGGAAATTGTTCCTTACTTTGATATGCAATAATAAGATCCCCTTCATTGAATTCAACTAGCTGTCAGTGTTGAATAACCTAGAACTTATACTTGCAGTTGGTATTAAGTAGATTGGTCTGAACCTGGGCATGTAAGTCTTGGAAGTGAGTTGCGAATTCTTCGGCATTTATGTGAGTGTGGCCAAGGTTTGGTATCATAGTGTGGTCCAGAACATGTCGTGGGTTGCTTCCATAGTTTATTTCGAAGGGGGAGAACCATGTTGATTGATTCTTACTAGAGTTGTAGGCAAATTCATCGTAGGCAAGGATTGTGTCCCAGTTGTGGGTGTTGTCTCCCACGAGGCTGCATAGCAGATTCCCCAAAGGACTATTAATGACTTTGGTTTTGCCATTTGTTTAAGGGTGGCAAGTGCTTGAAAATTGAATCTTTGTCCACAACGTCTTCCATTAGTGTTTGATAAAGCGTGTCTCGGTCGGAGGTGATTGTGCTGGGAACACCATGTAAGTGCACATCGTTGAAGAAGATCTGCCCTCCTAGGAAGTATCAGTGGTGCGCCTACATGGTAGGAAATATGCCATTTAAGATAATTGGTCAACTATAATAAAAATGGAGTCTTACCCGCTCTTGGTGCATGGTAAATCGAGGACAAAGTCCATGCTGAGGTCTTACCAAGGCCTAGTTGGAATAGGTAGTGGCTGATATAGCTCATGGTTCTATTTACCGCCATTTGCCTTTTGGCACATCATACTTTGACAAACAAACCGATCAACGTCTTGGGACATTTTAGGCTAAAAATTACAGTCACAGACAAGAGTGAAGGTTTTGTCGCTGCCAGACTGTCCACTCAACCCTTCACTATGAAGTTGTTCTATGATGTGGAGTCGTAAAGATACCTCAGGAATAGATATTTGGCCATCCTTGAAGAGATAGTTATCAATGATTGTGAATCCGGTGGTTCTTGGGCTATTCTCGTGAATGGTACTGAAATAGCCATCATCTTGATAGTGCTCGGGGAGTATGTCAAAACCGAGTACTTTATAGGAAAAGGATCAAAGGAGTAACATCTTGTGGCTAAGGACGTTAGCGACTTTGTTGGAATTTTCAGATACTTGTTTGAGAACAAAGTATGCTCTTGTAGGTAGGAAAACCCATTTAGCATGTCTCAAGTTTAGTTTCTTTGGGCTTGAAGAAATGTTAGGGCTTCCTGGTTGGAAAACAATATGAACTTCTTGTGAATTAGATTATGCTGCCAAAATCGGAGGGCTTGGACGACCATAAAACTCCGGGCTACAGATTGAATACCATTTCTTTGTATCATTTAACTTTTCGCTAAAGAAGGGCATAGCCTCATTTGGTGTAGAATTGCACCAATCCCCATACATGAAGCATCACACTCCACCATAAAAACCTCCTCAAATTCAAGTAGGGCCAAGATTAGAGCCTCTGTTAATTTTCGTTTTACCAATTGGATACTTTCGTTTTCACTCTTGTCACACCCTTCAGGAAACCAGTGGATGGTGCAATTATTGTGCTAAAATTCTTAATAAATCGTCAATAAAATGTAGCCAAGCCATGGAAGCTTTGAATTTCGGCAATTGTTTTTGGAACCGGCCAGTTGAAAATGGCCTTCACCTTCTCTTCGTCAACCTGGATGCCTTGGGTAGAAAAGGTGCATATGAGAAAGAGGACACTTTCTTTCATAAATGAGCAACTTGCAAGATTAACATAAAACTCTCCCTGCTGGAGGACTTGGAATACTTGGCATACATGGTTGATGTGTTCTTCTTGGTTGGTACTAAAGATGAGTATCTGATCAAAGTATACTACAACAAACTTCCTAATGAATGGCTTGAGCAATTGGTGCATATGCTGCAAGAATGTGCTTGGAGCATTGGATAATCTAAATGACATTACTAACCACTTGTAGCGCTCCTCCCTTGTCTTGAAGCTTATTTGCCATTTGTCGCCCAATTGGATCTGGATGTTATGATACCCACTGTGAAGGTCCATTTTTGAGAACAATTGTGCATTGTGTAGCATATTGAGAATATTATCAAGTCAGGGAATTGGCAACTAGTACTAGATGGTGATCTTGTTTGTTGCACGATTGTCAACACACATTCTCTAAGAGCTACACTTTTTTGGAGTAATGCTGGAAAGACACAAGGACTAAGACTTTTTTGTATGATGCCCTTTTGAAGGAGACTGTACTTGCTGTTGTAGTTCCGTGTGTTCCTGGGGCTCACGCGGTAATGAGGCAGATTCAGCAAATTATCTCTAAGAACTAAATCGATGCGGTGTTGGATGTCCTGCATAGGTGGTAACTTACTAGGAAACCTGATAGGAGCAAGATATGAGAATTCCTTGAATAGATTCTGTATAGCAAGGGGACAAGGATGTGGTTTCTCCATCTTTGCAGCATGTGTGGGTTTGTTTATATGCTTTCTCAACTTATTTGAGGGAGAGGAAACTGGCAGCCTTCTCCAGGGTTGTGCAGCCCCATTCTGAGGGTTTTAATAGGAATATGATCCCGTGTTGGTAAAGGGAGTATATGTTATGATACCCATCGTGGTGCACTTGTCAATCAAATTGTCATGGTCCTCCGAGTAAAATGTGGCATTCAGCCATTGATAGAACATCAACAACCACCTTGTCCTCAAATCTGCTGATTGAGAAGCTCACCTAGCACTGTTCTTGAATCGCAACTTCTCCCTTTTTGAACCATGATACCTTATAAAGCCGTGGACTTTATCACACATTAAATTGAACTTCTTGACCATCTCCTTGGAAATTAGGTTTGTGCAACTTCAAGAGTTGATAACAATAACACATATCTAGTTGTGGGTTGTGCCATATATGGAATACATTGTTTCTTAACCTGTCATCCTATACTCTCTTTAGAAGCTGCCAAGACCCTTCTATTGACTAGAAGTTCAGCTTCTTCGTCATGTTCGCATATTTCTTCCAGTGTTGTTTTAGTGGCTAGTGTGCTCATTAAGTTTTGATTTAGTGCGGGCTTGGTCAAACAAGTTTACTCGCACCTGCTTGTTTCTTTTGGGACACTTCAAGGCGAGATGACCCTCTTCACCACAATGAAGACACTCCTCTCCCCTAGCTTCCCTTCGGGTAACCTGTCCATTAATGGCTGTTCCTTTTTGGGCAGCTTTTCTTTCTGGGCCTAGGCATTTGGGAACTGGTGGGTTGCTTCATTTTGTCCTATGGTTGGCAAGCTTTAGTTTTGATTCGGCTTTATGATATGCTTATTCAAGAGTGGATAGATGATGTATCATTAATTCGTCATGGATGGATTGCCTGACGTTGCTTATATGTTGGGCTGTTAATTGGTTGTCATTCTCATGTATGTTGACTCGATTGAGGTACCGATGGAATTTTGTACTGTATCCATCAATTTCTGGGTTGACTCCTTGCTTCAGAAGATGGAGTTTTCGGTATGGAGTATGTGCATAATCAATTGGGAGGAATTTTTCATCCATCTTGATCTTCATTTCGGCCCAACTGTTGATTTGTGAATGTCCTCTGTGGTTTTGATTCGTTTGGTAATGTTGCCACCAAGAGAGAGTGGGTCTGCAAAGTCTTATTGCCACGATTCTTTCCAGTTGAAAAAGGCCTCAAGGGTGGAGATCTAGTCATGGTAAACTTTTTGATTCATTGTTCATTTAAATTTAGGGGCGTCAACTTGTATGCTCTTATCCACATTCCCAAGTGCTTGAGTTAGAGCCTCCATTGAAAATGGTTGTGGTTGCTGTGGCTGTTGGACTTGCTAATTGCCGTGTGATGGAATAGGCAGTCGCTGGTGCTGGGAAGAAGTAGAACTTGAATATTCATGCTCAAGTCTTTCTAGGGGCTCTTCAAGGATGAAAATCAGCAAACTGGGCCCAGGTAATTGTTGGGCGGTTATTCTTTTGGTGATGTCATCCAGTCAGCAGATAGTTTAGTATTCTGATGTCCTAACTCATCGACTTCATTTCTGTAATAAATGTTTGAGACATAATCCGATCGTCCACATCAGTGCCAATTTCCTCTAGCCGTGTTTTGAGGATTTTTTTCTTCCTTAATACCAATTGATGCAGCTGCAAATTTGAGAATAAACCAAGACTTGTATTGATTAGGATAACTGAAAATTACAAGAATAAAAGGCTGGGAATTAGTCACCCTACAAAATGATCTGCTCACCTTTGGTAGTCTTGAGAATCGTTTAACCTAAGTGTTGGGAATCACTCAACTAATAGAGGACTTCTACTCTTAATGAGATTAACTCATTTGATTTTTAATTAATTTCAACCTACGTAACCTAGAGTCATACAGCTCTTTAAATAAAAAATGAAAATAGTGAGAACATAACAAAACTGTAGTGAGGGCAGCTTGAAGGGTCCTGTTCAGCTGAACTTTGGAACAATGTGGGCATTAATATTGTTGCGTGCCTGTACGGAAAGGATGTTCATCTGCTGATTAATGCTTTTTATTGGGAAATTGCCGCCGTGGGGAACTCCATTTGGTTCAGACAGCTGATCCAGGCAGGGTCACTTGGGTTGACTTCTGAGGTGTTGGCCATGAGGTCTTGTACTGCATCAAGTTACGTTTTGGGGATTTTTTGCACTTTTTGTATGGTTTTTAACTAGTAGGGGAATATCTATTCACCGTTAAATATGTTAGATTTTATTGAATCTTTATTGTTATGATAAGTTCCTCTACTTTTTTTTTTTTGTGTGTTTTACTGTTTGTCGCTCATACTCCATTCCTTTGGGGCAATTTCAGAATTTTTTTAGTAATAATTTTCACCATATAACAGCAACAATAAAGTCTTAAGTTGGTCCACTAGGTTGGTAAGAATATTGTTTACCTTATTGATAAAAATGTGTTAATATTATTTACCCATATAATTTTTTGGGGATACGGAAAAATATTATGCTATCAATAATCAGTGTAGAAAATTCTAAATTATTTAAGGAGAGGACCAAACAACCTAGGGCATGCGGGAGAATTTGTGGGACACTTTGTTTTATTGGAAATATGATTTTTCTTGGTTACGAAATGGCCCAGGGAGTAGTTGGTTGAAGAGCATAAATTTTCTACAAGAGCATATCTTGAAATCTTTAGATTAGACTGTCTACCTAGGGTATTGTAAAGTAATCCTCTGGCTTATGCTGTTTAATTCAGTTATTGGCTTCAATTTGCTGTTTGGAGCAACTGTGCCTTGTGAAGGCTGGCTTCCTAGTTCTTAGTGATAATGTTGTTTATTAAAGTCGACTGAAAATATTATTCTTCTCAACATATTGGAAGTGGTTCTTATTTGCTCATGGAATGTGAAATTCTTGTTGGTAGGGTATCTGTTTCATGATATCAGTCCTACAGATTGTTCGACTGCCAAATATTAAGGTGTATATTTCTTCCACTTGTTATGTAACTAATAACGCTGTCTTATTAGTTGGGGACTGTTTGATTCACAGGTAGCTGCATTTGACTTTTTATGTTTATACAGGTTGCAACAGTTCTCCTCTGTTGTGCATTTATATATGACATTTTTTGGGTCTTCTTATCATCATATATATTCCACCAAAGTGTCATGATTGCGGTAAGATTTTCTTTCTTGACTTTGTGCTATTGTTGGCTGGCTGTGTATTTAGATACACTGTATGATTGATATTTCATATGTGGTAGACTCCCTTTTATCTGACACAAAAAAGTACCAAATAGAGATAAAAAAAGCTGTGTATGGCATGAGGACTAGTCAAGCTTATATGCATTGTTCAGCGTTAGAATTTGGCATCCAATAGTTATGTTGCCACTTTTTCCCAAATCAGCAAATTGTACGAAATTTACTTAATTCAAAATTTGGAAATTTCTTAAGAATATGAAAGGGCCATAAGCACGTGGATATGAAGTGGTTGCCTTTTGTGGTACTGTTGAAAGTGCTGGTGTTCGGTGGAGTTTCAAATTTATTTTCTTATCCTAGATGACTATAAGCTTGTGGTGAAATAATAGAGTAATAGGGAGATTGGTGAAATAGGCCACTTATCCTTGATGAGAACCTTGTATTCGTCTCTCCTATGAACTTTAAGTTTGCATCCTGAATTTTTTTGAATTATAGGACAAATAAGGTCATGAAATAGGAATAAAAGCATTTTCAAAAGCGTACATGAAGTCTTTCAAAATTGCAAAGATTCCATTGCAAATAAGTTTTCGGTATCCATTTTATGGATATAAAAGACATTTTGTTTAGAGAGGAAAAGCGAAATCAAAATCCAAGCGGTAACAATCCCCCTGGAGAATATTAGAGACCAATTGAAAGAAAATTAAATGCTTTTTTAATCAAGTGGGATGGATTGGCTTCACAAATCCTTCACTTCCTCTGATATGGTTGGTTCTGCTCAGCTAGCTTAAAGATGCTAGATTTCCTCGGAACTTTTCGTCAGGTCTTCCTCTACCTCTTTTATGATGAATGTTTTACTTCTCCTGAAGTATCCCCTCATTGAAGATGGAAAAAAAAAGTTGAGAAAAAATTAATGATATATATCTCTTCAATTACATAGAATATTTGTGAAAAGAATTCTATCAAAACATGATTGTCCAGAGAGAAGCAATCAACAACTCGATTCTTTCCAAAGGAAGAAGCTGCTCCTTAATCCTTCTGTCTCAGTCTAACCACATCGTGTCATTGCTGAAAAGGTTTGCAGGATCCCACCATTCCTTATCCATTCCTACACCTTAGAACTTAACAGATCATTTACCATGTGAAACACAAGATCCCGTACACATGAGAGCGGGCTGCTGAATAATGCATAAAAAATTGCTCCTATTTCTTTTTTATCTTTCGGAAAGTAAAATCTGCATAAGATTCCAAAGTGGTGTCAAAATCAAAACAATGTATTCTATGGCAAACTTGAATTTACAGTCAGAAAAACCAAATAAAACTCCAGGAAACAAATGGGATAAAAATGAATTCTAAACCTTGATAACTCAACCCTATGTGACTTCAATTTGCATGGTAGGTCTGAATTTTAATGGCTGTTTGCCTTGTGCTTTTCACACAGTACATACTGTGCCTGCAACTAAGGATCAAATCAAATCAGCATTTTCTTCAACTTCATTTTCAATTGCTCCTGTATGCATTTTACTAGGACCACTTTCCTTTTCTCTTAGGGAAATCCATAAATAGGTTGAAGAGTCATCAGCCACAAGCTTACAAATAGGATTGAGTAGTAATCCTCAATCTATGAGAATATCCTTAGTCCATATGGCTTTCTTTTGAAACACAGCAGAGGATTAATCTGTCTCTTATGTGTATTTTTTTCTTTCAGGTTGCCCGTGGTGATATTAGCGGCGGAGAAGCAATTCCTATGCTTTTGCGATTCCCGCGGTTTTTGGATCCATGGTCTGGTTATGATATGATTGGCTTCGGAGACATTATCTTCCCTGGTTTACTTCTCTCATTTTCTCACAGGTGCCATGCTTTTTTCTGTTACTTACATTCTTAATATGTTGTTGTTGCTTTGTGATTTTGTTGTTTTAATTGTTTAATTTCAAAGTGAATATGAGAATATATTAGTAGTGTTAGTGATATAAGACAAAGCCTTCAATAGGGAGATCTATTCAAAGAGGATGAGATGGGAGGTGATGAGAACATTGATCAATTTAGGATAAGGATTTGTGAATTTATAAATTTGACGAAAATAGGAAGGAATGAAATTAGAGGGGCAAGGGAAAGTTTATTGTGAGACACAATCCTTGCAAATTCAATTCATTTGTGACCCATTGAAAAATAAGTTTTGAGAGCTTTAAATAGGCTTGGTATCAAATTCAGAAATTTCCTGTGCATCCTACTTGTGCAGTGGGTATAATTTTGAGATTAAAATATAAAAATTGCAACTACTGCATTGTAAAATATAAGTACCTAATATGCTAAACTGATGAAAGTTAGACTTATTGAAATGAACCAAACTGACTATTGTAACTCATACAGTTATACCATTCAATATTTGACATAATGATAAGAAAATATCTCGTTCTTGGCATAATACTCATTCTTCCCCTTAGGCCTTACCTATATTTTAATTAGTACTTTTTTATCAGTAATACAAATTTAACATTGATTGGACACCAAGGGTGTGTCATCCAATTTTATCATAAGGTGATGACACACCAACAGAGGCTTATATTCTATACACAACAAACTCAAACTCCACATATACAAGGCTAAGAAGCACCAACACTTCTCCTGATGGACATGAACTGATGTGTAGGTCTCCGACATGTGTTGTACTCCAACACTTGGCCAACACCCTCCAATGTTTGCCCGAGTATTTTATTGTTTGTTGACAAGTTTTACGACATTTGGCTACTATATATATATATTTGAAAATAGGGATTCTGTATATAAAATAAAAATTGGAGCAGTTTGGTTATTTTGAAATAATTGATAACTTAGGCATCCATTGTCTTCCCTTTTTAACTGTTTTCCTTTATATTGGCTCACTTGTTTACAAATTCTTTCTATGAATATTTTTTGGTTGATAAGGCAAATATATGTATTTTTTATTGATAATTTAGTATAAAAGTATCGTTGATCTATTATATTCTCATATATGTATAAAATACTATGAATTTTAGTTAATATGTACAGAAGATTCCAGTCATTATTTTTAGGAAAAAATGTATAATATTATATCTATGNCCCCAATTCTTGCAACCAAACATATAGGGAAAATATTTATCATAGTGAAAATGGAAGTTCTACAATGAATGCAAACCCCTCTGACATCATTTCCACAATGAATATAAATAGTTCATTCAAAGGCTGCATCCAAAATTATGGTAATGAAAATTTAATTCATGAACTAAGAATAAACATAAAAATAGTGAAGCTCATACTTTAAAGAAGGAATAAATAATAGTGGAAGGAAAAGAGGAAGATAATCTGCCCAGTTCTTCTGGTTTTTTCTCTTTCCTTCTGTCTGGTTTCTGTTTTTTCTCCTCTGCGTGAGCAGAATGTCTTTTTTTTCTTTTTTCTTTCAACAGGAACAGCCGTGTGTTCCCTCTTCTACCTCATTTTCCTTTTTTGCTGCCTGAAATCATGGACTGAAATTCTACTGAATTGATATTTTGATCTTTCCATTCAATCAGGGCCCAAACTTTCCTAGTTTTGTGTGTGTGGATTTGCAAGATTGATGCATCTTACACGTGTTTCATCATGAAATCATTAGAATCTTGGGACATTTGTAGAGATGGAAGTGTTGGAATTGAGATAAGCTATTTAATAATACCAATAAAGCTTGTGTGAGGTCAAATGACCATTTTGCCCCTCTTCCTTTAACAATTCTCCCCTAACCAAATAGCAAATGAAAATTAATTAGAAGTCACTTAAGTTTAAGGATTCAGCTTGAAATAAGCTCTGAATAATGCATATGATTTTATCACATCAGCTTTATCCCTTTCTGTTTGATAGTGGTTAAATGACCAAAGGGTTTGCTTCTCTCAACTTTATGTTTGGACATTTTCTGTTAATTACTATGTAGCTCCTGATGTAATTTAATCATTGTTAAAGATCATTTTTGTCTTGAAAATAAAAAGAACCCCAATTGTGCCTCTAGCATGTTGTAAATGTGAACAAACATGTCCCAATGTGATTGAATTTAAGAAATTAAATAAATAAATCCAACACATGTAGGAGCGTGTCTGGAGTATGTTAGTATTAAATATGTGTTGGGCACTTGATAATGTGCAGTCTTCCTTGCTTTCAATTGCATACTTGGACTTTTCCATGTCATTGGAAAATTTTCCAATGTCTTCATAGCTTCATATAAATTCCCTGTAACAGGTTTTGTCTCACTGTCAAATAAAACTGAAATACATCAATCTGAGGGCTAGCCAAGTATGTGGACCATACTGTTAAAATTTGTTGTTTGCTCATATATATATTCATAGCTGCTTCTTTTGCCATTTGTTCCTCGCCCATTCATCAGTACTGCAATCTTCTTGCACAATTTGCTATCCTTAGTGTCTCAATTATTTGTAAAGGCAGTTGAATATTGCCTTGCACAGCTCTCACTCACTCTCTCTCTCTCTCTCTCTCACTGATGAAATGCATTATGTTGCTTATGACAACACTAATTCAAGAATTTTGCCATTTCCCATTGTACGAATTTTATTGATTTCTGCAATATCCCTGGTTGATGCCAAAAAGTAATGTGTGCACTCTTCTCACAGCCTATGTATTTGGAATTTTATCATTTGGATAAAGGATGTTATCTAATTTAAAATTCTATGAACTATCTGTTAAATGAACTGAGATAATTCAAGGATAATTTTGTCATTGGCTACCACTTACTGGGTCAATGACCCAGTCTTGGTTCTCATTAATTTTTTTCTCATCTTATTCTGTAACACAAAAAAGGAAGAGAAATAAGTTTGTATGGTCCTTATATTTTATTGTTCCTGGACTGCTTTATTTATAATCTTTTATTAAAAATGAAAAGAGAAAATACGCACATGAATTCGTTTTCAACTTCAACTTTGTCATCCCCAAAGGCATTGGGTTGTTGATTTCTACCAAAGGTTGGAGTGAATTTTTGGATGAGCATTCGATACTTGCTAAATATTATTTCCCATGCTTATGGCTTTTTTGGTTGAGATTTTCTTTGGGCAATTCGCTGGTTTTCATGGTATGTTTAAACTGGATGTCTGTTTTCTGATGTCAACGATGTCCTCCCATTTATTCATTTTCACTGTTGACTGAGTTGTTTGTTGCAGATTTGACAAGGCAAATAAGAGGGGATTAGCTAATGGATATTTCCCTTGGTTGGCAATGGGCTATGGCTTGGGTGAGCACACTCGGATTGCTATTTTGTCCTCTAGTACTTTATCTCTTGTTCAGAATCTGAGCTGTGGGTATCCTTGAATCTGCTTTCCTTTAAAATAGAAAATATTCCATTTAGGGTCTCTCTCTCTCTCTCTCTCTCTCTCTCACACACACACACACACACACACACACATTTTTTTGATAGTTAAGAACTTTTTTCTCTTTTTGTTGGGTGGGGGCAGGGAAGGAATTGATGAGGGCTCAACCTAACCTCGTTGGCTGAGACCATTGGGTAACCTGCCATATGTCTGGGATTTAATGAGAATTTTCCTTTTCTTTTTGTAGCAACTTCTAATATAGCAATTTTTTCATGGTACAAGATAGATAATCTCTCTCCACCTTTACTTCCTCCTTGAAAATTTAAAGGGTGTGTTTTTTTTCTAGAAAATTGTTTTGAATTTTTGCCTTTGTTTTTATTTCCATTTCCCAAACCATTTTTCAGTGTAAAACATCCAGAAAATATGTTTACCTGCTAAAATGTGAAGTTTGTGTTTTCTATACATTTTCCCTAAATTTTAGTCATCTTTGTGATCAATTTGGGGAGGATTAGATTTTCTAGAAAATTAACTTTCATTTTTTTACTTGTAGACACTTTTTTTACATGTTTTCCTTGTGTGGGAACATTTTCTAGAAAATTAGAATAAATAAGCATGCCCTAAGCAGTTACATTTGGTTCTGGTGAATTGGTGTTGTGCATGTAATTGGCACTATTTTGTCTGAGTTCTTTTAGGTTCTGTTCCTTGTGTGATATTTGGTTGGACATAATTACAATTCCGTTCTAAACTTATTATGAGAAAATTGCAATTTCTTTGTTTAGTTGGAACTTTTATGGAAGTAATAGTTATTCTTAGGGTATTTCAATTATCAGAAAAGTGTGAATGGATAATATGGAAGAGGGAGGTGGTATTTGTTATCTTGCACTTCAGGAAATCACAATTTCTTATCTGTTGCTCTAGCCAGCCCCGCTCCAACTAGCAATGCCCTAGCTGCCAATAGCGCCACTTGGGCCATCACCAGTCACTCCCCTAGTATTGATGGCCCCTTCTTGGCCTCAGCAACCATTTTTTACCACAATTTTAAACACCTAGAATTTTAATATCCACATTATTGAAATCTTATTTTCAAATGGAATAGTTTTTTTTTCCATCCAATCCAAACAATGTAAGGCCAAGGTTTCTGTGTGTGTTGCTTGTCAATGCTTGGGTGTTGGTACATGCTATCATGGTTGGGTGACCAAGATACGTCATTGAGCAAGTTGCCTTCACAAGTGTCGGGACCACTACTAAAAAGAGAGCTAAATAGCTTGGGTGTTGGGGACAATACATCATGGATATGAGTGGTGTACATTGGTAGCCTTACAAGTCCATACTGATGGTTAGAGCAAGGGTGCTTCATGTGTTGAGGCATCGATATGCAAGTGTGGAGTGAGTCAAGAGACTCTATGAATGGGGAGAGGGCCAGATTTATGGTGAGTTGGACACTAGGAAGAAGTCGGTGTGCTGCTAGTTCAATCAGGTAGTACAGGAGTCATGAAGTTAAGGTGTACGACATGGGACTCGTTGAGAGAGTTTTATTTGGTGGCCTTGTGTGGCTAAATATCAAAGATGGGACTTCTGGATACTTGAGTTGCTAATTGCTGGCCCTGATTTTGAGAAGTATTGGCATCGCACAATTGAGACCGTGACAAAGCCTGTTAATTATTGCATAGAAAAGTTTCATTTTTCATTGGAGATTGTCATTGGTAATTCATTTGGACCCAATGAAATAACTGTCATGTTATTACTGGTCAATTGTAGAGAAGAAGTTTGTTGTCTGATTAGGTGTGGATTTGGAAAAGAACATTCGTTAGTGCTTTTCAGATTTGAGGTTTAGAAAACATGGGTTTGGAAATGAAACTGAAGTGAAGCAGATCTTCCATTTCCATGGGAGAGGATGATTGGTAGACATTTCTAACACCGTCCTCAGTCCTCATGTCTTACATTCTTGTGCCTCCCCTGCATTTGAGCAGAGGTTTCTGGTGGTAATTGCTTGGAGGTCTCGACAAATATAGCTCAGTGTGCTTGAATTGCCTATATTTTCACCCTAATCTTAAGTCATTACTAGAAGTAGGTGGCTGTTCTTTGTTCTGGATTAGTGCGGTAGTGTTCCTGATGGCTTAAATCGAACTGTTGAATTCTGAATTACATGCACAAGCTTCACATCCCTTTTTTTACTTGCACAGGATTATCAAATCGGTGTAAAAGTTGAAAACTTGAAAAGTTGTTTCTGCAAAACCGTTGCTGTTTTCACAGTTTTTTTTAATCATAACTTCTCTTCAGAAATTGGTTTCTTTTTCATAATCACTTAATTTTTTTTTCTTACATTTCTGCAGGGCTCTTCCTAACTTACCTGGGCTTGTACTTGATGGATGGGCACGGTCAGCCCGCTCTATTGTACCTTGTTCCTTGTACACTAGGTAAAGGCATTATTGATTATGACAGAATCGATTCCTTCAACCAATAGAATTTATTCTCATGACTCTCCTTTCCCGTTTTCTTGTCATCGTTCAGGGACGGCTGTTATATTAGGTTTGATAAGAGGTGAGCTGAAAGATCTTTGGGACACTGGTGTGGGATCTAACTCTTCTGAGAAATCATCCGGGGATGCCTGAGGTGATGATCAGCAGTAGCAACGTGATATTTGACCCCGCAGGGGACACGTAGCAGAGGACCAGTGATTGGCCTCAATTATGGAGTTTTGAGGGTCAATATCCGCAAAAATTGTGGGGAAAGTATATTGGAAAGATGGAACAAGAAAGAAAATGAGGTGCTTATATATTGTGATGTAATTTTCTTTATCAAAATTGTCCTTTTGTTTTCGCTGTTAATATTCTCTATAGAAGCATGGTTCCTTCCACGAATCATTGTTAATCTAATAAATTATTTAAATCATGCTAAAGAACTGATCTTTTTTCCCCTGAATTTCCTGTTACAGTCACAGGGTCAATCAGATTCATTTGGTGAAACCTCTATTAAAAGCATAACTAGTTCAGATAGGCAGGTAGAATATCATATTTCAATCAAAGAAACTGTAGATATTGTAGTATAACCTTCCATCCATGGTTTTCTTCTTTCCGTCATGCGTTTTTCTGTGGCTAAATCAAGGAACGAAGAGGTTGACTAGTTTGGTTTTGGTTTTTTTTTTTTTTTTTTGCCATGATAAATCGAGTTCATTTTAGTAGTTTTAACTGTTTCTAAAATTTGATAGATGTGGCGTTTTGGTTTATCTCTGCTTCGGGTAGCATTTTTGCTGCTTCGATTTTGTGTCTTCATAGCTGTGTTCTCCTTTGACTTCTCCAATTTGATTTCTATCTCCATGTTGTATCAGTGTGGTTCTAAATTGTTTCAATCTCTAGCTGTTGATCTAGGGACGCTTTACGACCTCTAAAAATCAATGGTTCTTAGAAGCTCTTTGAATGATCACATGTATCTTTGCAGATCCTTTGATTTGAAATATTGTACAGCAGTCTTCAAGTTAGTTTTTGATATAGAGGCAACACACCATCCTGTGTTTAATTCTTGTAAATGGTAAAATTTGCAGATCTTGGATTGGATTGCAATTTAGTGCCTCCAAGTAGTCTTATCAGAAAATAATTATAAAAAAATATTTTTTTTGAAAAGATTGGGTTAAATAGATTATAGTTACTAGACATACAGTGTTAGTTGATAGAATTAACGAAAGATAAAGAATAGAACTTCGTAAGTCTCACCAAACGAGATGGTGAAACTTGATGGGAGAAAATGTAGCAAATTTTTAGAGAGAAAATTTTTAAAAAGAGACAATAAAATGCTTGCTAGCGTTCTTCAGTTCGATGGAGGTCGGCTGACTCTGCTCCTCGCAACACTCAAAATAAGGGTAGGCATTTTACAGTGGACTCGCCTTTGAGCTAGCCCGGGGGATAACTGTAAGGCATCTGGATAATCTTTGTACATCCCTCACAGACTTCAGGGTCTCCATATTCATGATGGCTTGGGCTGGTGTAAATTTGTTTTAGTTCAGTGTTGAGATAGAATGAAGCTTATAAAATTAAAAGTCACTCCTAATGAACATTTGGCAGGGGTTTATTTTATATTGTATGTCTTGAGAACCCCCAAATGTCTCCATTAAAATTTTTTGCATGGCCTTCTGTCTAGACTTTTATGACGCATACTGGCCAATTTTTGGGAGGTTTCATAACATTGTTGACTCTGAAGTAGGAAAGGCTTTGATCGGTCGTGAATGAGGCGTATTCTTCATTATCAAGATCCATGAAATTTAGGTTTTAATATTATGATGTGGAATCCATAATTCGGCCAATCTTTAGGAACAAGAAACTGCTCTTCGGACGCACCTTACTCATTTTCATAAATTCTATGCATATCCTTCAATGCCATTGGACCCCTTTATTAGAATTAGACAACCACTCTAGGTATCGTACTTTTTTGATGAACTGTGCATCCGAAGCTATTTGGCTTTCTCTTGGACTACTTTTAGCTTTTTTATGAAGTAGTTTCATCTCTTCTAGTAACTCTGCTAATGCTCTAGCAAAATGTCTAGTTTGTGGACCATTCTGTCTGATGATATGCCTGACATATCTATTGAGGTCCACTAGGAGGCATCCCAGTTGGATCCACGGAAGGTTACAAGTATTTTCCTTATTTCTTCCTCCAATTGTGACCCCTCCTGGACATATTTCTCTGGTTCTTTCGTGCCCTGGGGAGCTTTGGTCATACCTTTCCCTAGTTTATTCTTCTGAACTTCTCTATAGAGAGGGCTTGCATCAGGGGCTCTCCATGGGGTGTGATGGAAGTTTCTCCTCTATTCCTGGTTTCCCAGTGCCTCCTCTTCTATCCCATACAGGGGAATGGAAATTTATCTTGAGATGAGATATGAAGGTAATGGGTTTAGAAGTGAGTAGGCATGGTCCGCCAAACATTATGACATTCATCGGCGGTAGGAAAGTTAGCATATGTGACATTGTCCGAGGGTGATTCCCTAGTGTTGCCACATGGTCTATTTATAACGTATCAAATATTTTTAAATTTATTATTTTATGAAAATAAATT
>JAODPA010000332.1:0-14282 GCA_025585075.1 Nepenthes mirabilis | reverse complement strand
ACAATTTGATAGTGACGTATGATTTCACTTGCTGAGCTGTACGCTCACGCTTGCTATTTTTTCCTCCCAGGTGATAGTGTTAAAATGGCCCCTGAATAAGTAGAACAAGAAAAGGGATCTGCTTAAGCAAAGTCGAATGTCAAAAGCCTGGAGATTAGTTACATCCCTATTAAGCTTCCGCAGGTAACTAAGTATTTAGTTCTGCTTCCGCATTTCATTTGGGTATATAGAGAACTTGTGGCATCTCTCTTGAGCTAACATGGTATTTAAATATACCATGCTAGAGCCACGAATTTTATGTGGCCTTTGGTTCCTATGATATGCTGAAATTATGATACTTATATTATATTAATTTATTGACGAAAGGGTTATTGAAAAGAAAAATAACCCGGTCTGTCACACAAGTATATCATGCCTGTTTGTCTAACTAATGATGTTCAGTTATTTCATGATGTTCGAACGCATGAAGTTTGATTATTGCATGATTTAGATGATGACAAGTTATTTATTCATGAAAAAGTACCGGTTATTTCATGATGTTTGGACGTTTTACTTAAATGCATGAAGTCTGGCCATGTTTTAAGATGTTTGGTTATTGCATGTGTAAAATGACCTCCGACTTTTGATATATGACCTTCGGCTTTTGATATATGACCTCCGGCTTTATTATGACAAGTTATTCGGCTTTTATTAAAAATGACCTTCGGCTTTGTTAAAAAAGTGTCCGTCTTTTGATAAATGATATCTGATTTTTGACATAAGACCTCCGGTTTTTGATAAATGAGACCTCCGACACTTTGATAAAAGATCTTCGATTTTAAGACGTTAAAGGAAAGGCTACGGACTTCAATTGTTTGAAGTTAAGAACAAAGGCTACAAGAATAAGGAAAAATGTATGTAATATGGATAGCAAGTGGAACTCTATGACTTCCGAATTTTGAATAATAATAGATGGCCATCGAACGATATGAATTAAGAACCGAGTTTCTATTAAGTTTGCTGTTAAAATTGGATGAAGGATATTAGAGTGACACTCAAGGACTGCCCTTGGGCCACGGGAAAATTTCTGGTGGCATAAGGCTTATGTACTACGGCCCTATATGCCAGGTAAAAGGCATTACTGCCCACCTCTGGGAGTATAATAGGAGGATACGGCCTTAGGTTATGGGGTAGCACACAACCCTTCCTCGATGTTGTCTACTCCCGTCCAGCCCCTAAAGATGATAAGAATTCCGCACAGTTTTGATGAATTTTCTAATGTCAAAGACAAGACACTAAGAATAAGAACAAAGACTTCCGAACTTAATAAGAAATGATATGGTGAATTTCGTATGCCAAGTTTATGTTATGAACCTCTACTTTAATCCGATGATATGTATGTTAATGTTTTCTGCATGTGGGTACCTTGTTGGGCTTTGTAGCTCACTCTTGCTATTTTTCAGATGATGAGAAGCTTATGGAGGATGAAGTTGAATAGAGTCATGTGGAGTAGTTAGACGGCATGGTTGGCCGGAGCTGATCAGCGAAGGAGTGAAGGAATTGATGTATTTTCTTTTGATGTTTTGGGAAAGACTTTTAAAACATTTAATGGATATTATTATGTTTCCATAATTACTATATGGGAGAATGAAGTTTGACATTCCTAATAGTATCTCAATTCATGTCAAGGTCTTCGTGACCGACCACCTTAATGTTGGCCGGTCAGGTATGAGGTTAAACTTTGATGGCCAACTCAAAGAATTCGGCCTTGAGTGACACTGTGTATGCGTAATCCAAGATAAAAATAGAAGAAAAGAAAGGAAGAAAAATTTTTATGTCCACCTAGTTAGTATTTATACCGTATATGTTGTAAAGATTAGGCTTAATGGCGGCCGTATATGGTGGAATACGTCCGGGGCCGTCATAACTTCATGGATAGAGTTATCCTCGATTACCACTATAACATTTTAAGTCATACTGAAAAATCTAACCTAATTGTATATCAGTCTCGGGTCCTATTTAACAGGATCAGATACATTTTTTTTCTTCCTATTTCTTATCTAAAAACTTATTAAACTTCAGAAATCAGTTATGATTTTGTAATCAATCCTTCAAAATGCTTTAGAAATCCACAGAAATTTAACAGTGCAGTTCCGTGTAAATTTTTTAGATATAAATCACAACATGGACAGTAGCTCGTTACAAATCAACTTTTACATATCAGAAATTATGGATTTAAAGCATCAAATCCTCAATTTTTGTACCTAGGGTTTCACCAAAACTTTCGAACATAAAACGGATACCAAATACATGCATTTATATGAAATCGAAACCAAATATTGCAGTATATACAAGTAAACATGAAATCTATCCGATTTATCAAGAGCAATAGGTATTATTTATAGTAAACATGAGGAAACATGGATTTAAAGTAAAAATACAATATTTGAGATATTAAAACATTGTAAAAATGAAAAATAACGTCCGAAATATAGTTGCCTGAGCTCGATCTACAGTTATCCTTACTTTGATCGGAGTTGGACGGAATATCTCTCCCCTTTTTTCTTCTCTCCCCTCTCCTTCCTCTCTTCTCCTCTTGTTCTCTATCGTCATTTTGCCAAGGAAAAGCTCCAAAGTCCCTTTAAAAATACGAAGGAAAAAAGTCACGTGTGGGTCACACGACTGGCGCTCGAGCGCCAATCGAGCGGTTATCAGTCGCTACTTTTGTATTTTTGTACCTTGTTGGCGTTCAAGCGCTGGTCGAGCACTAACCACGTAGCTATTCCTACTCTCGCCTCACCTCAAGGGACCTTCGAGCGGTGCATTCGCATTTTTCCACTTGAGTGGCCGCTCGAGCGGCCATCAGGCGCTGTGCCATCTCTTGTCTATTTCGCCTCATTTTGCTTCGATATCAAAATTTTCACTATACTTAAACCCAAATATGATTATTATGACTATAATTATTCTGTAATTGTCACATTCCGAGATCGGAATCTTACAAGTAGAGTAAGTAATTTATCTTGAAATACATCCTCAAACTCGCACACTATCGGAATCTCCTTCGCTAATATCTCATGGCTCTCCACTACCCTGGTATAAGCCAAATAAGTTTCACACCCGCCATCCAATAAATGCCGAGCATGTAGAGCCGAAATAAACAGGACTCCTCCACCCGTTGAATTACTTGAATGTGAAAGGGCTCACATTTCGGAATTATGAAATCTACTTTCTTATGAAAACAATCAATATTTGTATAATACCATGACAACCAGTCCATATCAAAAATTATATTAAAATCATACATCTCTGATAAAATCAAATTAGCAGCTAGAGATAACCCATTTACTACAACAATAAACCTTGGGTATTGTGAGATCCCGACCCCAAAATATGATGACTATGGAATAATTATTTTGATAAAAAAATCATGTTTGGGTTTAAATTTAGTGAAAAATTTAGTACCGAAGTAAAAAGGAGCGAAGTTGGTCAAAGGAGGGGCCAGCGCTCAACATGTGCTCAAGCGCCAGAGAAGGTGCAACTTTGCACTAGGGGTCGCTCGAAGGGCACCCGAGACAAGGCAGGGGTGGCACCTGGACATGAGAAGGGCACTTGATGAACGCTCAAGTGCCCCGATGGATATAAAAGTGGGCAGCGTGATTTCTTCAGCTATTTTCAGCATTCCATAGGAGATGAGCAGGAGAGAAGAGGGAAAGGGAAAAAGGAGAAGAGGAATCCGCCCGTTTTGCTCCAGTCCAGGTAAAAATAATGGTATATCAGACTCAGGCAAGTGTACTTCGGACGTTATATAGTATTTTTACAGTGTTTTAATATGTCCATGTTATCGTTTATGCTCCGAAAACCTTATTTTGTAATATTTGACATGAATATTACATGAATCTGATGACTTTTGGACTAGATTTCCGGTCTATGTATGTATATTGTAACTAATAACTCCGATTTCATGATTTGGCTCATGTTTTGCCTCTGTTTCATGTCCGGACAGTTTAGTGCAAACCCTAACTTGAAAAATTGGGGGGTTTTTGGTTTAAATGTATTATTTTGTATATGTATTTGGAATTATAGTATCGATTTCATGAATAAACTTGTGTTTGGTGTTTGATTTAAGCCCAGAAGTTTTCTATGGAACCCTAGAATGAAAATTTGGAAAATCATGTTAGAAACTTAAAATTTTGATGATTTAAATGTAAATTATTGTCCTGTAACATTTATCGAATGATTTGTATTTGAAAATTCTACATGGAATTGTATTATCAAACTATGAAAACATCTGAAGATCTGTATTATCGAACTATGGAAACCTTTGAAATCGTCTGAAAGAGTGACTGAATGAAACTTGGACTTGGCCTTGAAATATGATGATTTTGATTATGGAATTTTGAGCAAATGCATTGAATTAAACTAATCAGTAAAAAAATCGAACCTAGAACTGTCGTACAGTTAGATAAAGTTCGCTGGTATGCCTTTGAACGTTACAATTACGGATCGAGGATACTATTGAACCATCGAACTATTGAACTATCAAATTGAAATGTCTATCGTTGAACCATCGAACTATCGGCCTTTAATTCTGTAGATTGAACACAATCTATCTTCGATTAGTTGTCCCTCGACTAGCACAGTATACTAGATGGTTCCCTAGAATATCGAACTAGAATTTCTGAAGAACAAATGAGATTTGGAACTGTTTTATGGATTCCGATAAGTGTTTAAATAGAGTTATGCTCTCTTCCTGTTTTTCGTAAACGCTTATGTTCTTCTGATAATATCGTGGTCTTTCTTTTCTAATATATATATGTTAGGCATGAAAGCATGAATTATGAATATCGAAACTGGCTTATATCAAATTATATTTTCTCATAGTTTTTCTATGTGTTTCAGCTCCTTGAAATATTTCTGTATTACTATTCATCTGCATCTATATTTTGCATGATAGTATTATGTTCTGCATATTTTGGTACCTTACTGGATTTCGGCTCACTATTTACTGTTTTTTCCTCCAAATGAGACTGTAGAGTTGGTACTAGATGAGAAAGAGTAATTTAAAGTTTAGCCTGAAGACTTTTGGAAAACTAAAGTATTTTGGAGAATCCTGGAAAGATATAATTTGAATGTAAATACTGAATTTTGTATATGGATTCTGTGTACATGGACTTAGTATATGAAATGTCTGTGATGTATGTGATGAAACAGAAAATATGCTTCCGCAGGTTTACATTGTTGCTTCCGCTATATGTTTTTTAGATTCTGTACAAGTCCTACACGGCATTTCTTATATATTTCTGATTTAGTGGATAGGATTATATTTAAACCATGACTAAGAATAGCAAATCGGTGGTCTTGTGTATGTGTATTGTAGGTTAAAATGTGATATCTGAATAGTTGTGTGTTTGTATAGGTTATAATATACAGGTTGTATATTTAAATTTTTGTCCAATTTTAGATAGAACTCTACCAAAATTTCTATAGAATTACTGATCTAAATTTATGAATTCTGTCATAAATCTGTTTGACGGAGGGTCCTATGGGAATTAGGATCTGTTTCGTTACAGATATGAAATATTCGTAACAATAGAGGATCTCATAGGTGTCAAAACAATCAAAGAATAATTGAGAATTATAAGAGGTGATGTAAGATGACAAGAAAATCGAGGTGAAACAAAAGAATGGATACATCCAGAATCGAAGAGTATAGTACCAGAGGTAACACAAATGGAAAGACTACCTTCTACTATGCTATCGGATGCCTTCGCCTCACTTGCGGACATCGTAAATGCTTTCCCTTGAACAGTGGGCTTAGATACAAGAGCCTTCTTCTGATGGGAATAATATTTGATCTTGTGCCATGATTGACCATAATTAAAACATACACCCAACACCTTATAACAAGGCCTATCTCCATGCAGCTTCCCACAATGTTGATAGGGACTAACTAAGACTTGCTTGGTCTGTGTGGATAGACTAATCTTCTTCCCTTGATCTGACTATTTTATCCTCTTTGACAGTCTTCCTGTATCCACACTAGAACTTGCATTAACACCACTCCTACTCGACATATTTTTCTTAAAGAACTCTTCTTTCTCAAACTCTTTTTCATGAATCAGGGTATGATCCAACACCTCACCGTAAGATGACAGCTTCTAGGTCACCAACTGTTTGTGAATATCATCTCTTAAACCTTAAAGGAATTTCCTCGCCTTTCTTTACTAGTCCTCCACCATGTATGGCGCATACCGGGACAGCTCTATAAACTTCACATCATATTTAGTGAATATCCGGTTACCTTGCCACAAACAAATAAACTCCGATCCCTTTTGTTTGTGGAGATTAGACGAGAAATACTTCTCCATAAATGCCGCTTCAAATATGGCCCAAGTGATTTCGTTCTCGGGCACTCCTAAAGCTCTTTTCTTCATCTCACACCAATGATGAGCATCCCCTTCTAAATGGTAGGTAGCAAATAATACTCTGTCCTCCTCGAGATATCGGACACGTTCTTCAGTCATTGGAACCACATACCAGTTTTAACTAGGTCTGGCTCACCTATAAACTCCAGGACTCTCTCTGGGACAAATTGATTATAATCAGATGCTCTAGGAATGGCAGGAGCTTGGACTAGAGTCGGAATGGGTATTAGAGCAAGATTTCCCTGCCCCATATTCTCTATAATATCTGTCATCTTTTCCAACATGTTCAGATCCATTGCCTCTCGATCTTGCGGTCGGCCGCCTCCACTCGCTGTTCTTCATCTAAGTGCCATGGCTCATTCTCTTTCTGAAATAATAATGATGCGGATTAGTTCACATTTCGGATACTAACTAGGATATTACAATCTATATAATTAAACATGACTACCAACCCTAACTTAGTTCTAATCTAAGTTATGTAAATTAGGATAATTAGAATTATCCAGTCCAACTTAATCATCCTATGCCTTCATCTATTTATGCAGTCTAACTTATCCTATCTTAGGCTTCCGTATAAGATTGAGATCAAACATTAGGCATCTTCTTCTCTATTACTAACTGTAATGGACCCATACTATGAAATAAACACATCTCTTAATAGTCTATCAAAAACTAAATATAATCCACAAGAACCAACTGTATAAATATATATATACATAACACGCAAATATACACACATGATCTAAAAGTGCCACAAAACATCCATGGCTCCAGCGTTGTATCATCGGACACAATGTTGGAATAGTGAGATGCCACTAACTACCTGAAATCAAATCATGATAACCTGTGGAAGTAGATTAAATCATCGATATACAATAGAAACTAAATCTACCCGAATATCATCAATATAAACAAAATCCATCAACGTCCATCCTTAATTTACACAAGTTCTCCATATATGTGCACAAAACCACAAAATGTAAGCCTAAAAAATAATCTGTCAAATCCTAAGCCTAGCCAACTAGAATCTCTACTCCAACTCATCAGGTATAAGTTTGTACTCATCTGAAGATAAAAAATAATAAAGAATGAGTCAAATACTCAATAATGTTCAAATATAATAAAGACAATAAATAATATACTCAAAATAATTTACGGGGATGGAATAGGAATATACTATAGATGCATAAACAGAGGACATGATCAAATACATTTTCAAAACACATTTAACTTTTTACATTTTATATCTGATTCTTTTAGATTCCAAAATATATATAAATTTTTTCATATTTAGAGATCAGGGTTAGTAGGTCTTACCAGCTAATGGAGTAACCAAATAAGGAAAGGAATGTGTATACTTTTACACATTCTAAGGCACAATCCATATAATTCAACACCTCTTAGTGAGCGGTATACCTTTAACATAATATATGAGGCCATAAACGTATGCACCATAACATCTCCCGTGGCCTAGGAGTATTCCTCGGTCTATAATGATAATATTTTAAGGCATTTCAGAAAATATCACCATCTGAAATATAAATCTGTGGTCCAATTTCTTGATTACTTATTCTTGGAAAAATTTCACATATATTCTTAATATTAAGTTCTCACTTCCTGAAGAATGGCTAATTAAACTTAACAAATTGTGGAGTTTTCTTCTTATTCTTTGCATAATGTTCATATTTCTTGGGTGACAGATACTGATTGTTATTTTCTTAAAAACTTAAATCTTCACATGATTTCAAATACATGCACAAATTAACATAAAGTTTAGGAAAAATTAGAAAATTCTTACTATATTGAGCACAATGAAATTTTATGACTTCTGGATAACAAATCCCTTCACAAAAAGTATTCTATATTATTTTCAAAACATACAAAATAATATATACAAAATTCATGTGAATAAATGCCATATAATCATGATAATGATGTTCACAAAGTTAGGGTTTTAAATTTTCCAAAACCAAATTATGCATAAACTCTAAAATAGTTGGGCAAAATGACAGGGCATGGGGTTAGGGTTTCCATGAAACACAATACCTCATAAAACTTTAAAATCAAATACAAAATCAACATATGTGCATATTTAAGACATGGGTATTTTAAAATACATATTTAGAAGGGCATTTGAATAAAAATACGTGAAGAAAATGGAACAAAAAGAGCAATAAGAAAAAGAAAAGCATTTGGGTGCACTTATTTCGATCCGATCTACCACTTCTTCAATTAGCTCTAACCTGAAAATGGACTTGAAAGCCCCGATCTTTTTTTCTCTCGCTTCCTTGACACGCTCTCTCTCTCCTCTCTTTGGTCTGACAAAAATGGCAAAAATAAACTAATCACGTACTTAAATAGGCAAATTAGCGCTCGAACGCTAGTCAGGCGAGTATCAGGTGCAACAACACTAGAATGGGCACTCGAGCACGCTGCCAACATGCATCAAGAGAACACGCTCTTGATTTGGTGGCTCCTGCTGGCACTCGAAAGGACAGCGGGCGCCATACCACAAGAATATGCACCCCGGTGCCACCTCAGGCACCCAATGAGCGTCCCTTTTCTTCCTATTTCGCTTCTGAAATTTAGTTTTTCGCATATATTATGCCTAATTTTGATTATATTAAATTAATTATTCTTAATTACTATATTTTAAAAATCAGAACCTTGCATTTAATATCCTTTTAATACTCATCATTTTTAGAGAAGAAAATAGTTGTAACTATAATGAACTTTCAGCAACTTAGTAATGTTGTCAACAATCCCAAGTTTTAAAAAAAATTCTGTCAACATAATGCATATAATAAATTCTTCTACCATAGTGGACATAACAATTACAAATTATTTCACACTTTTTCATGAGGTAGGTCATCTATCCAAAAAAAAAAAGCAAAATTAGGGTGTAGAATTCCTAGCCTACAAACATCGACTATAATCCGAATCTGAATACTCAATCATGTTCAAGTTATTTGACCTTTTATAAGTAAACAAATAATTATTAGTTCATTGCAAGTAATTTATCACTTCATTACCTACTTTCTAATGATCGATTTTCTAGGACAATGAAACTTTTATTTTGGCTTAGATTTTAGGTTATAAGGAATCCTTGGACTGAACTATCAAGTATTAGAAGAAATTTTAATAAAGTTTGATTCAAAACATATATAATCTAAATGTTCACCTTTTTTTTTTTTTTTTGAACCAATCCTTCCTCTTATAAGTCTTTCTTAATATTTTTAACTTCTTATAGAAATGATACTTAAACAATACTATATTTCTTTTGAGCCCTAGATTTGCAATGTGACTTGTTAATCCCAAATTAGTACAACTTTCACTATCTATAATGAGACCACATATTTTCTTATACACTGAGCACCGAGAATGAAAGACATTATTTCACCTGCAATTGGACACATCTCCATGAAAGGATCCTAGTTTTGAGGCTATATCAAATGACAAGAAGTTCTCCTTAACCCGCATACGTGACATCTTCAAGGGTCTCCTTGTTGTTAACTATGAGGTCTCGATCCCAAAAATATGATAATTCTCAATTATTAAATTGATATAAATGTGTTTGAGATGAATGGATTAAGAAAAAATGTGAGAAGAATTCAGTTTAGAGATGGATTAAGCTCCAAGGGTATTGGTGCCCAAGTGGAGCCTGAGGTGCCACTAGGGCCTGATTAACAGAATGCACCGCTCAAGTCGTGCTTAAGGTGCCACTTGAGCGGATTTAGTAGAACCGGGCGCTTGAGCGCCGATCACGATCCAACTTATGTGACCTCTTTTTCCTTCTTGTTTTAATTGAAATTTGGGGTTTTGGGGCTCCATTTTACAGCAGTCACGAGCAGAGAACAAGGGAGAGAAGAGAGGAAGGAGAGCGAATAGAAAGGAAAGGGGGAAATCTACCATCCAGTCCCGATCCGAGTCACAATAACTGTAGAGCGAGCTCAGGTAAGTGTACCACGGATACTATTTTCTATTTTTACTACTTTTCTGTACCTCAAAAATGATATTTATACTCTAAAAGTATGTTCACCATGTTCTGTATAAATAAAGCCTATTTCTACAAATTGTTTGGACAAATTTCATGTTTACTCACATATACTACAATGTTTGACTCCGATTTTGTACATGCACATGTATTTAGCGTTCGATTGTTGTCCGAAAGATTATTGTGAAACCCTAACTCAAAAATTTGGGGCTTTATGGTTAAAATGCATGATTTTACATGAGTATTGTGAATTATGATTTTAATTTCACGAATAAGCATATATTCAGTATTCGTTTTGTATCCAAAATATTTGGTGAAACCCTAAGTACGAAAATGAAGAGATTGGTGGTTTTAATCCACAAATTTGATATGTGAATGTTAATTTATACAAGATTGTTGCTCACTAATGTGATTTATGTCTGAAAAATTTATTCGAATTTATACTGTTAAATTTCTGAGGACTTCTGAAGCCAAATTGAAGGGTTTTAGACTATTACTATATATTCTAAAATAAATCTAAAGGGTTTTAAACTATTTTTGTATATTTTGAAGCCAAACTGAAGGGTCTTAGACTGATACTGTATATTCTGAAACAAATCTAAAGGGTTTCAAACTGTTTTTTGCATATTTTGAAGTGAAACTGAAGGATTTTAGACTGTTATTGTATATTCTAAAACTAATTAAAGAGTTATTGTGGAACTCCAACTGACTTTTGAAACTGAAAAGGATTTTTAGTTAAGAAATAAGAAGGAAAAATATTTCTGATACTATTAATTAGGACCCGTGACTGATATATAGTCAAGTTAGGTTCTCCGATATGCCTTAAAATGTTATTGTGATAATTGATGATAACTCTGTCTATGGAGTTATATATGGTTCGCCCTTCCTCAGAGTATTAACCTATATGGTAGTTTACTATTACCGGCTGGCATACTGTACTAAATCCTACGATAAGGGATATCCCACGAGATGGGAAGACTGTTACTGGCTTTGATTGTGTGCAAATACAATCTATCCTCGATTATTTGCTCCCTTTGCTAGTACGATATACTGGTTAGATCTTTTACTGATAGGAAAGGGATTTTCTATAATCTATAGAATTAAAACTGATTTCTACTTTTTGAAGCCTGTCTTACCACTTTATTATTAACGAAGTATGATTACACTAACTTCTAATTTTTAAAACTTAAGTGTTTTTATTTCTTAGCAATTCTATAATCTTCTACATCATGTTCTGCAATAATTCTTGTAAATTACTACTTTATAGTATTTATACTTCAACATGCATTTGTATCCTTTTTATTGTATTTTGTTTTGTATAAAAGTTTACTACATGCCTGCATGTACTTTGTTGAGCATCGACTCACTATTTTACTATTTTTTCCCTCCAGATGAGACTGCGGAGTTAGTACCAAATAAAGCTTTACGATTTTTTTCCTCCAGTGATCTAAAGCTTAGCTTGAAGACTTTGGAGACCTGAAGTATCTTTGGAGATCTTGAAAGGAAACAGTTGAATTGTAAAGACCTGATATTCGACTTATGGTTTTGTATATGGATCTTATACCTATGGATTCTTGTATATAGAATATATGTGATGTATGTGATGAAATAGGAAATTGTGCTTTCGCAGGTTTATAGTACTACTTTCGCTATATACTTTTTGGTTTCTGTACAGGTCCGAGTTGGTATCTCTCATCTGAATTCTGATATAGTAGATAACATTGTTGAATTAAAGCCATAGATGGCATTTGTAGTCCTATGAACACATATTGTAGAAAACTTGTGGTATAAATGGATAGTTGTGTCCATATACTGATTTGTTATACAAGTTTTGTACAAGTTTATGTTTCTATTTAGCCTAATTTTAAGGAAAACTCTGTTCGTATTTTCTTAAAATATTAAGTGAGGCTTGGGCTTCTATTCCTATTCTGAATGATGGAATTAACTGAGGATAAAAAAAAATCTATTCCGTCATAATTGGTATCAGAGAAATGAGATGCCTTAGGAATTGATCGATCAAAAAGTGAAAGTATAGGCTTGAATTTCTATGGAAATAGGTCGAGGTAGCTAAGCCAACTAGGACTTTTAGGAATTGGTCCTTAGGCTAGGTTTAAATTTTATTAAGTTATTGAATATCTCTTCCTTTAACTGATATCTTAAGGTTACAATGTTATGTTTACCTTGATTATAGGATGGCTAGTAGAAAGAATAGAAAAAATAACCACGGTGGTGCCAACACTCCCCACGATCGGGAGACTGCTTATGTGGACATGTTACAAAGAATGATGAATATAGTAGAATCTGTCAAGTAGAGGCACATGGCTCCGGTCCCTGCACCCGAGCCAGCCCCGGCATTTCTTGCTCCTACGACTTATAACAGATTTACAGTGGAGTGAGTACCGAAATTCTTGGGTAAGCCTAATCCGGTGGAAGCAGATGTTTGGCGAAAGAGAATGAAGAAGATTTTTGCTGTGATCAGGTGTATTGACAAAGAGAAGGTCACCTTCGCGGTATACAAGCTGAAAGGTGAAACTAATAGTTGGTGGAGCATGAAGAAGAGGGCGTTAGGAGTGCCCGATGACGAAATCACATGGACTTGTTGGAAAGAATGACGAATGTAGTAGAATCTGTCAAGTAGAGGCATACAGCTCCGGTCCTTGCACCTGAGCCAGCCCTGGCATTTCTTACTCCTACGACTTGTAACAGATTTACAGTGGAGCGAGTACCGGAATTCTTGGGTAAGCCTGATCCGGTGGAATCGAATGTTTGGCGAAAGAGAATGAAGAAGATTTTTACTATGATCCTATGTATTGATAAAGGAGAAGGTCACCTTCATGGTGTACAAGTTGAAAAGTGAAACTGATAGTTGGTTGTGAGGTTCCCAAATCAAGAATAGAATAAACATGAGACCAGGCATATCTTTAGAATATCGGATAATTAAATACATGTATCTTGGAATTTTTAGATGTTAAAAACACCACCCAAAGCTTTCCCGTTCAACACATGCTCAAATTCACTCAAAACAAACGCCGTTTGATGCATGCTCAAGCCACCGCTCGAGCCGAAACGACAAAAGCCCAACCGCCTGAAGCATGCTCAACGCCGGCTCGAGCGAAGCTTCCAGAATTCCCTGGAAAGCTCCACCGCTCGCCTGGCGCTCGAGCGGGGGCTCGAGCGGAAATTCCAGATCCTTCCGGAATGCTCCCGCTCGCCAGCCGCCCTCTGGAATTCTCCGGAAGCTTCCGCCGCTCGCTGCTCGCTCGATGGGCGCTCGAGCGGCCGCGATGCCTATATATACGCGGCGAGCGAGCGGGCGGGAGGCAAGCGCGGGGGAGAGAAGAAGAGAAGAGGAAGAGAGAGAGAGGAAGAGAGAGAAAGAGAAAGGGAGGGCCATGTGAAGAAGAAGGAAGAAAATGAAGGCTCCCGAGGCCGATTCCGAGCTCAAGCTAGCTGGAGAAAATATGGAGCACATCGAGGCAAGTATTCTCATACTCACTAGTTGTTGTACTGTGATCATTAATAGAATTATCGTTCCAATATCCATCCAAAAGACGAAAATCACATAACCTATGATTGATAATAAAAGAATATCCTAAATGAAAGTCTAAAGAATGAATCACCACATCCCGACCATGCATACGTAATAGCCGAACAATCGATCTCATGAAGTTCTATCCGTTCACAATGATCGGGCCCCTTAACAAAATGCTATTACTGTTCATATGGAGTAAATGAAAAGTAAATGGAAAATATACATCCCCTTGATGTGAAAACTATGACTAATGGGTATTTGAAATTGTAAGATTCAGAAATGGGCTTTGGAGGACCCCAATGAGATTGACTCATCGACGATAAGGAATTCCAAATCCGCTGGAATACTGTCA